>KZ807025.1:899922-923289 GCA_000696205.2 Oncopeltus fasciatus
CCGTACTTAGGCCGACGATCATCTTCTGTCCAGGCGGAATGTTCTCGACAAAAGTTGAGATATATATATATATAATTACTTATCATTAAGGGACTAAGAGAAAAGAGACAAAAAAATACCTACTAAAACTAATTTTTATACAAACCTTCTGAACACCTTTTTTTGCCAATACTAAAGGAATGAGAGAAAAGTCACTAGCAAACAACACCACACTGTTTTCAGGAGGAACTATTGAAGACAAAATTTCCCATCTGTCAAGACAATTCATTTCAGATATCCGAGTTCTTGAAGTTACAACGTGAGCCCCACAGGTACACATAGGAGCACTTGTTTTACCTTTTTGTGCAACACCTTCATCACTAAAAAAAAAGAAAAAAAGAAGATAATTTTCAATTAATAAATAGAACAAAAAAATAAAATAAAAATGCAAAATAATTAATAAACACACACAGAATTAAACTATTGATGAAATGCATTATGCAAATTAGAGTGGTCCCTCCAAATGAAGGGGGTATTGAATTATACAACTACTCACAAAAAAGAGACCTTTTGACATAAAGGTGTTATCAGTTTTGAATACCTTGTTTAGTTATTACATTTTGGGATTACTTATACAATAAGGCAGCAAATAATTGGTACTCCTCCAAGGCTATTTTTAAAATATTTTATTTTCAATAATATATAAAATAAATATATAAATGTGTCAAACCAATAAAAAAAGACTAACTCTGAAAGGTGAGTAAGTATAACATAAGGTCAGATATATTATTATTAAATGAAAAAGCCATATATTTTGTATGTTGTACATTCGGTGTAAAGTAGTTGCTATGACTCCTGGTTCAATAATCATCAAGATTCTCCTCTACTCTGGAACCCATAACTCATGGACAATCAGTCTACAGCACTACATCATCACCCAAAAACAAGATTATTCTTCCTCTAATAAGTTTTAGTATAGCCAAGATATTTATATAAATTTGAAAGAGTACTGGCCCAAGATTACTACCCTCAATAACCTTGAACTCTATATCACAGTCATCACTATGAAAGTCTTCAACAGTGATGAACTGCATTTATTGATATGTTGCAAGAAACAATTCTTATTATACATATTCTATTAAAAGATATGTCAAAATGGTTAGCTTTTTATTAATCCTGATATAACTGAGGCTAAATATTTTCACTAAGACACACAAATTAAAAAACCTCTTCACTTTAAATGGACCATCCTTCCTCACTCACTTCAGTTCAATAGAAATTGACAGACCTGATTAGCCTGTGGTTTTCGCTCTTTTGAAAGATGTGATGGAATCTAAATTTTTTGTTCACATGGATTTTGTTTTATTTTCATCTTTTGTATTTCAAATATATGGTCTTCAAATTCTTGTTTCAATAATTATTAATATTTTAACAAAAATTTCAGATATTTATATTCTGATTCATGATTCAGTTACTCTAAAATAAGAGACTATTTTCCTCTATTGCCCCCATTGCCCTGAAGAAGGCCTGATTTAGGTTAAAACATTGGCAATAATAAAAATGTATTTGTTTAAAATACATTAATATGTAACTAAATACAAATTAGTTTTTATTTATTCAAATTCGAAGACCAAACCTCTGACCAATTTTTCCTTATTAAGTTATTTTGATTTAAATTGAATGGTATATGATTAATAAATGATCAAGAACAATTAAGTCTAGAATTGTTGAGCACCTACATTGTAGAATAAATGTTGAACCAGAGAGAAAATTCATCATGGCAAGATAACAAAGAAAAATTCTGTCCTTTTTCTACTGTTAGAACCTTTGGAAGGTGGTAGACAGCCTGCATCCAATGATCTCTCCAAGGTGAGGACTCATCAATCTGAAAATAACAAAAGTTAAGAATAAAGGAATTATGCAATTGAAGTCCGTCATGCAGGAATATAAACTAAGTAAATTTTAGTTGTAATTAAAGAATATTTGTATTTAACTTTCCATTTTATGTAATCCCATATACTTATAGAATATAGTAGTAGTTGTAGTAGATCATTAGAGGGCAATCAACTTCTAGGTTATTACGCCCTATAAATACCCTTTAATATGTTTACAATAAATCTCTTATAGAATATATATTTTAACAATAAACAATTTGGGCTCGAAATAAAATACTATGCTGCCTGTAGCGAAGAAACATTTTTAACTCTCACTCGACATTTCAGGTAATCCTTAATCAGGTAAGGCTTTTCTTTTATATTTTAAAGCAGTATAATACATTTCAATAGGAAAAATAACTTATTTTAGCTTCTAGACTAAAAAACTTTAAAATTTACAATACAGGTAAACCCCCTTTAATACTTTTTCAATTTTGCTATGGAACTCCCAAAGTATTTATTTTATCAATAAAGCAACATGTATTACTTTGTTTCATAACTGTCAGATAAGTATTACCCGCCCTAAATAAAAAAAAAATTTTTTTCCTCACATTTGATATTTCAGGTAACCTACTATTCGTTCATTTCACTAAAATGAGCTTATTCATTCACATTTTACCATTTACATTTAAAAGAGATATGCCAAATTTCATTAAGAAAGACAACTAACTGCAGCCAACAGCCCTGAAAATGGCTTACAATTGTAGCCAAAACATTGATGAGTATATAAGAATGCACGTTTAGAAACAAAATAATGCTTTCTTAATAAATTTAGGACACTCTTAAATAGTTACTGTTTAAAATTAAAAAAGTATGTTATTAATTTAGTTATTTATTGTTTTGGTGAAATGAGACTAAATTAAAATATTGAAAAGGGTTTCCTCATAATTAATAATTCCAATCTTTGAACTATTTTTTTCTAGATTTATTACAACTAAGTGCTTTTCAGAACCAAGATCTGAATTTTAGAGCCCAGGAATTTATTATTCCTTACATATTGGTACATTGTATGTTTCTGGTTAATTTAATATTATAATTCATAATTTTCGTGAGAGATCCAAAATCGGTTTACAAATCCAAGAAATGTTTTTTTTTTTTTTTTTTTTCACTTCTTTAATTAGGTCAATTTCTTGTTATTTTTTTTTATGAATTTAAATACTTAAAAATAACTAGATTATTATTTTTTACTAATCTAAAGTCCATTAAACAGGCTAGTTCATTTCAAGATTTCAAAACACAACACAAACAGAATGCTTATTATTCTAATCTAAATATATTTTGATAATGAACTCAATTATATCAAACATTCAAGTAATGGATTTGACATTAAATTTGTTACTTAACTTAAATAAAAATAGTTTATAAAAAAAAACTCTTAATTTTACATTACACTAAGACAATTAATTAGAAGCTGTATTTGGGATAGTATTGCATATAAAGGATCGGGGAAAAAAAAGAAAAAAAAAGAAAAAGAAAAAAAGGAGGGACAGTATTTAAGAAATGTTCTAACTATAGAAATGGCACTATAAAACCCGACTGTATCAATATTACATCAAATATTATCCAAATTTAGAGTCAGCCCTAGAAAGAAAGAGCACTGCAGAATTGTCTTGACTCTTAAGATAAAGAGAACATGAAAAAATATATAGTAGGTTACAATAGGTTAAAAATTATCTAAATTTACGTGGGATTAAAGACCACAAAATAAATAATATTTATCAGACTTGTCCCGGTAGCATAAGTGGTAAATGCACCGGCCCGGATAGCAGGGGATCCAGGTTCGAGTCCTGGCTGGGACAGTTAGATTTTTTATTCTGTTCCCTTGCACTAAAAATTATCTAAATTTACGTGGGATTAAAGACCACAAAATAAATAATATTTATATAGTAGGTTACATTATGGAAAGATCATTTACCCAGAAACTATTAAGTGATCTAGTGCAGCATTTATGATATAAGATGATCAACCACAATAAACTATGTTGTACAATTTAAATGGACTAAATACATACCCATTTAGGTGCACAAGTCACCACAGTTCCTTCTATGTCCATGTCCAGCTCCCACCACATCATTACAGCATGAGTTTTGCCATTTTCCACAGCTGTAACTTCAAGCAAGCTTTCCCTGTCATAAGTCAGGAGCATTTTACCACCAAAATCAAAACTGAAAATAAGAAACAACTGTTAAGAAAAGTTATTTTAAATAATATCTTTACAACTAAAATACAAATGCATTTAAATATTAAGTTTTAATTGGTTTATATTATTATTATTATTATTAAATGGTTAATTTTTTTTATTTACACTGGCAATTCCTCTTAATCCAATAATACCATTTAAACTGTTATAATTCTTCACAAAATTTTCCATAAAATGCCAAAAGTCTCTTTTTAAATGTTCTCCACAGTACTTAGTAAATAAGTTATTATTAATTTACTTCCTTAGTAATGAAATGAAAATTTTTACTGCAAAATTAAGCTCATGATATTAATTACATTTGGCAATACTTTATTTATCGCCTAATAAAACTAATATGTTTTTAACATACATCATTTTTATTTTTAATAAAAATAAAACGTCCTGACTTTTGATGTGCAATTTTAAGGTCTATAACAATACATTTTACTAGATTTTTTTAACAGCTCCCATTAGAGAAAACAAAAGTTTTATGAGCAAATTCTGAACTTTTTTTCTATGACGCCTTATCAATTTTTTTATAATTTTTTAAAAAAGATTTTCTAAATTTTTGGTGTTAACTTCACACATTGTCCTGATTTTTTATGTGAAATATTTGGATATTTACCAATTTTTTTTTTTTTTTTAGTTTTCTTAGTTGTTTCTAGAAGAGTTTTTATAAGGTTATTGGTATATCATGATGTTTTTACTTACTATTTTTTATGTCCATAAAAAATAAAAATGTGTTTACACAGCTCCAGTATTATAGATTTTTTCCCCACAGTGCTCATAATATATAATAAAGATGAATAATTTATCAATATGATCTTCCCAACCACCCTTTTTCCTGAGCCTAATGTTAGCCTTTACTGAACACAAACAACAGTGTGTGAAAATAAATTGAATTAGGTAACTATAAAATTTTTTGGAAAGCTTATACAGTTACCTATAACCAATTACCACAATTCAGAGGTCAAAAGAAAAACATTTCTTCCCTGTTGACTTTGTATTAATTATATTGCAGTAAGGGCATTTAATAATTGATAAATCTTTCTTTAACGAATACTTGAACTTCAATATAACTAGTAAAAGATAATAATATACAGTAATGAGAAAGAATGAATAGAGTTTAGAGCTGTATGACTTCCTCTGATAAGAAATATTTTATATATTTCTTCTTCAGAGATTAAGACTATTTGTTACAATAAAGTTTCATAAGATACCTAAAAAAGTAGTGATATTAACTTACTTAAATATATTTACAGGCTTGTTGAGAAGCTTAAAGTCATCCAGAGAGAGCTGGCTGAGCTGAAGATCATGTACCCCATTTGTTCCAGGACAGTTTAAAATGTCAATAGGCATTTTGATTACACCACTTTTCGAAGGGTACTCAGCCCTAAATCTGTTACAATGATGCAAGAATTCACTTTCCACAACTGCTGCATACATCCTGCTTTTAAGAGGAATAACATCAGAATCAGCCTAAAAAAGAAAGATCCAATATAATAGAAAGTATACATGATTAATATAATGTTACATCAATAGAAAATAGAAGAATGAAATGTATGAATGAAGGTCTTCTCTTTGATGAGAAGAACTTAACTTTAAATTAAATAAACTGGGGGACAAAAAAACTGGCGCACCTGGAATTTTACCTGAAAAATGCATATAAACATTTTTACAACAGGTCAAAGGTCACAATTTGCTCACCTTTATTTATTGTGATATATTCTGTTTGTTGTATACCAAGAATAAAGGGTAAAAAACACAACATGAGTGGGTAAAAAAATCTTTATTGAAAAAGAAAAGAAAAATGGTCACTTTTAGAAAAAAATAAACACACTCTAAACGAAAAATAACACTCTATTATTAAGAAATGTGAGTCATTAGTACCGAGTGTTGCCTCCCCTTGCTTGAATAACATCCCGGGTTCTTCTAGGCATACTGCGAATCAGGTTGGCTACACGATTTTGAGGTATCTGATCCCATTCACGTACCAGAGCCGTCCTTAGCTCTTGGAGGTCACTTGGTGGGTTCTGTTGTCGCCGAATGGACGTTCCAAGCTGGTCCCAAAGGTGTTCGATAGGGTTGAGGTCAGGGCTGCGAGCTGGCCACTCCAAAGTGCGGACGCCTACCTCATCCAGGTAGTCCCTTACAACGTGTGCGACGTGTGGCCGTGCATTATCATGCATAAAAAGGAAATTGGGTCCGATAAACGTGGCAAACGGTACCACATATTCCTCCAGAATGTCAGTCACATACGTATGTGCATTAAGCGTTGGCCTTCGGAACACATAGAGGTCTGTCTTAGCCTCTAAACAAATTCCACCCCAAACCATCACCGAGCCCCCTCCAAACTGCACTCTTCCCCTAATGTTGCACTGTGCATATCGCTCGCCTAATCTTCTCCACACTCGAACTCGGCCATCTGCACCGTACAGGTTAAACCTGGACTCGTCAGAAAAGAGAACAGAGGCCCAATCATCTTCTGTCCAGGCGGAATGTTCTCGACAAAAGTTGAGGCGAGCTGTTCGGTGCGCTGCGGTGAGCAGAGGGCCGGATGCGGGGACTCTGGAGTGGATATCGAGCTCTGCAAGCCTCCTCCTTACTGTTCGCACGCTTACATTTGATTGAAAGCGATTTCTGAGGGCCTGGAGAGCAATGAAGCGATCATCAGCTGGGAGTGTCGCTCTTGGACGGCCTGATCCCGGCCTCCTGGCATAACTACCAGTTTCGCGAAACCTCTGAACTGCCCGGCGAACTGTTGTTTCAGGCAGTCCATGAACTCTGGCCGCGTATTGTTGGCTTCGGCCGTCTTCGATCAACGCCATAATTTGCGCAACAACCTCTGTCGTCAAAACCATTTTTAATTCCAGGTGCACCGGTTTTTTTTTGTCCCCCAGTGTAAATTGTAAAGCAAAATAAATCTCATTAAAAAATATTTTGAAAATTCCAGAGATTCTGCATTATAGCTATTATCAGAGAGAATACTTAATTATAATTGTAGTTTTATTTGCTATCGTCAGTCAACTAATCCTTCACATTAGGGTCATTTAAGAATTGCTAAAGGACAAGCTGATAGCATAGCTGGATAGCTTTAGCTAGAAGATACACAGAAGGCCATACTTCTAGAGACTGATAAAATAACCTAAAAAACATGACATAAATATGGAGAAGCAGAAGCATCACATTGGCCAAGCCAATTTATAAGTGTTTGAGAAGCTCAATACTCAAAGTGAAGAACTAATTTCTTAATCAAATGTGGAGAGCAAGAAACATATTTTGAAAAGACTGGAATAGAGCTGACAGTAAAACAGGCTTATAATTACAATAGCCAAGGTCCTTCTTAGATACATAGAAAGGACAAGTCTGATAAAAATTGGGTATTTTTCAACAGTGGAATGAAGAAGAACAGCAAAACAAAAGATGCCTAACAGTCAGTGCTTAGCCTTATTAGTAAATGGAATTCATCTCAAGCATCCGGACATTGTGGGACAGCTCTGATTTGATTTTATTTATTTAAAAAAAAATGCACCAAATGGGAGTCCACTTGGTTGGCTGCACTCAAAAATAAATTAAGGGAAATTAATTCATCAATTTGACTTTAGAAAACATCCATTAAAGGAAAGAAGTAGTACTGACCAGACTATACAAAGACAACTTGATCTTCACACATACATACCATTTGAAAAAAAAAGACTCATTTTTGTGAGAAATATGTGGAGAAGTTGTTACCATAAAGCACAATATGTTCAATATGAACAACTGCCAAGCCTATCAAGCTCCACACAATGAATTAGTTGTTACAGAAACTTTAGACAATTCTAGGTGACAAACTCAATAAAATGTAGTACAAATTATTTCGATTTAAATAAAAATCAAACCTATTTATTCTATTTGAAATATGACAAATAAAACACCCATAGTAATAATTTTGATTTCAAATTGTTGTAGGGTGTGGATTGGGGCTGGAGTGCTGGAGATTGGAGTTTGGGTGTAGGAAGCAGCTGCAGGGAGTTCTGGTTAGACCTATCAGCATGATTACAGCATGGAAATGCCTGCTTTGTACTCTGCTGTAATGCTTTTCCACTATCCTAATGCAAAAGTTTCTCTATCTTCCCCGTCCTCTTTCCCTCCCTTGTCCTACCCTACGGTATTTTCTCATGCCCTCCTCCCCTATCCATATGCTAATCTAACCAATTTTACAAAACACACTTGTTCACTTAACAACAAAAAATATATAAAACTAAAAAATGTACCATAGTGTTTCAAGCCAAACCGTTAAACAACAATACCAGTTATTGGATCAATAATAGACTAACGATACATGCATTGTAAGATATTTAGTCAATAATGATAACCCTCTGATAACAAGTACTCTTTATGCATGGACACAGTGGGGCGGCCTGCGGCTTGAAAGGAAGTTTATTCCTCAGGACATCCAGAAGGAATGTACATTGGACCATCATGGCCTGTGACTGCTTCATGGAGGGAAGGGCAGGTACCTACCTACCCAGTAGGAGCTTTGATGTCAAGATATCTCTTCAGAAAATATAGGCAATGAAAGAAAATGTTTGCCTGTTAGATCCCTGAGGAGCTCCTCCAAATCCAGATCTCTCTCTTCTGGCCATGGTCCAACTGCAACTGTTCATTCCAATTAAAAATCCAGTACATGACTCATTGGCATCAAAGGTCATAAATCTCTAGAAAGAAAGTTTTTTCAGGCATACCCACACATATAAAGCAAGCCCCCGCTCTCCCAATGAAAATAAAAAAAGGCCGAAAACTAATGGGGAAGAGAGGCAGATTGTAAGTAAGATATAGCTGTTCACACATTCCGAACTTTTACGGAGTGGGGGCATTGGGATTGGTGGAGGGTAGAGTTGAGTGCCATTGTTGAGCTGTTGATGAGAAAGGAGGGGGGGGGGGAGGGGAACTGGCTTATTTTGGACTCTAGTCTTCTCAAGATCTCAACAAGTTCTGAGGGTTTGGATGATGTCACTTAGATACAGATACTCATCAGGAGCTCAGCCTATAATTGAAGTGTGAATTATTTACAGCAGTAAGTAGAGTCCGAATACTGCCAGCACTCCTCTCTGGACCCCTGTCTTTCCTCTCCTAATCTTAAGACCATATTATGAATAAATATGCATAAATGACCCCAGTGGCTAAAATGCCTTTAAAAAAAGGATACTTTTCACACTATATCATTATAAAAAATAATGTGTAATGCCAGGGAATTGATTTTCCTTTGTCTCTAGAATGAATATTAACTTCCCCTTATTAATGTAATAATTTTTTTTATTAATCACCCTATGATCCCCACAAACAGTTTTTCCACGTCTAAGAGATAAGAATTTCTAATAGATACATTGCTTCATACATGATAACCACATAAAAAAAAGTTTAATTATATAAGATTGTCAAAGCATATGTTGCCACAAATAATTGATGCATATAAGATAATTGAAACATGCAATTAAACCTTTTATATAAGGTTACTTATTTTAATGCACAATTTGAATTATTTCTTTAAAATGTTGCTTCCCCCTTCTCCTCTGAAATATTGTTGACTTTTTTCAAGCTGTTCACGATTATGACAGGACTCTTGAGGTCTAAAGTCACAGTTCACAGTTATTTTTATTTTCCTGTACTTTGCCTGTAATACTAGTATGCTGGTATTACAGAAGAAGAATGAAGGAATACTGGTGTGTGAAAAATATCAGGCAGGGCAACTAGATGTGCTGAGCATATCTGACCTTCTATAGTGTTTTGGTTCAGAAATAAATACATTTACAATTGACAGGGCAGTTGAATACAGACAGTGACAGTGAACGCATGTATTCGGCCAGAAGATGGACAATGTCCGAAAGCGCTCGCCAACAGATGGTTTGCAGAAACCAATGAAGACGGACAATGGAAGGTATGACATTAACAATTGTTTCTCCTCTGGGCCTGTCTCTAAGGCCGATAGCAGGACTAATTTTTCAAGTAAAATGTGGTTGACCATGTGAGCTTCTTAAAATTTTTAAAAACATTTCTTCTAATCCTATCTAGTAGATACTAGGAAAATATAGATACTAGAAACATGGAAGTACTATGTGTGTGTAAGCATGTGTAAGAGAAAGCTATTAATATAATAAAACAAAAAGGCATCTTATGATGATGAGAGATACAAAACTGATGAAGTACTCCCCATATCTTTCAAATTGTTGATATATTTACAATTATGAAATCATTGGAATTGAAAATAATTAAAATATACAGAGCAATAAATTTCTAGGTTTGTCTCTTTATTTATCTGCTATATAAAACGGAATGCTATATAAACTTATGGGAAAAGATAATTTGATAAATTTAATTATTATACCTCAAGAAGGTAGGTTTTTGCATGGTTGAAAGTTTCAATAGCTCCTTCTCCAATTAATTCTGTATCAAATACTTCAGTAACCAAAATGTTTGCTCTAAAGTCTAAATCTTTTCCTGGACCAACTTCCAATTCAGTGGATCTTTTAGCAACCACTCTAATTTTATCAGAAAGGTTATTATCTGATATAACATTTTTAGCAATATCAGCAATGGGTGAAAAGGCCTGAAAAATAAAAATAAGAATACAATAATTGGAGAGCCTCATGCCAGAGTTAACCACAGTGAATTTTATTCAATTTGTAAAATGTAATCTTATCATTCCTCGAAATAAAATAAATAAATAAAAATCTTGTTCATGACAGGATTTGAACCCACAACACCAGACTTGGGAATCCCAAACAATCCTCTTGGCTAAGCTCCCTCATCCCCCCCTTAAGAGCTTACAAGTTTTGTCACATCATTTACTAATAAAATATATAAGTATAAATTACAAAAAAAAATTCAGATAGTTTTTAAAAATTATTCAAAATCATAGATTACATGAAATGATCAAAATAACCATCAGGATCTGCCTCATTGAGCTTATGCTTTCAAGTGTTATCTGTTTTAACCAACAGACTACCTAATAATTAACTTGAAATTTCAACACATTTAAAAACAAAGTGAAATAATAATTTTAATGCAAATTAACTGACTTTTAATGATGCAAAAAAAAAAAAAAATTAGTTAAAGAAGGACGAGATAGTTGGGGTTCGGTCAAAGGTTTACTACTAAATAAAACAAATTGGTGAACTAATATGGTTTTATTTTGCCAACGTTTCGGCCTGAATTTCCGGCCTTCCTCAGGCCTATGGGGATAACGAATAGGGAGAGTCACAAATTTCGTGTTCTAATCCATGGTTACTAGGGAACTAAATCTAACCATGGGTTAGAACATGCAATTTGAGACTCTCGTTATCTCCATAGTCCTGAAGAAGGCCTGAAATTCAGGGCAAAACATTGGCAAAAATAAAACCATATTGATTCACCAATTTGTTTTTATTTAATAATTAACTTTTGATCGAACTCCGACTATCTCTTCCTCCTGATTATCAACAGTCAACCAACATCCAATGGGGAAAAAAAACAAAAAAAAAAAACAACTTAGTTTCAGTTTTCCCCAATATCATTATAAACATTGAAAGCATTTAGATAAAATTTGGATCAACTGCTTTAATAGCAAACAATATAGTAATTCACACTTGGGAATAAACTGTAAGTTAGTAAGTTCCAAACAAATACTGACTAAGAAGATCTTAATTTTAAACTTTCATATCTTAGGAACAAAGATATGATACATCCGGTTTAAAATTATGGTAGAGGTAATAACAACTTTTTGAATTTATTCAAATCTCGATGACTAAAAAATAGAATACTGATGAAGTTTGTAAAAATTAAAATTGAGAGGGCCAGAAAATTTTAATTTTTGACCTTTTTTTTTCTACCCCAGTTAGTTAGGGAAGTAAAATTAAACATTTGATATAAAGAAAAGAAAGAACAATTCAAAGGAATATTTACTCAATGAAAATTAGAATGAGATGATAAAAAGAAAGAAATGCCATATTGAGAAGTGAGAAAAGATAACTCCCCCTCCCCCCGAACCATTATTTGAATAGTCTGATTGTTTATTATAGTTGTCATTACTTATTCAATGAGTTATTTTAATAAAATTTAATTTAAGATATCATATATTTAAGAAATCATTACTAATAAATACAAATTTCCATAAATTTCAATTTATTTTAATAATAATAAAATTAAATTAATAACTAACAAGTATGCTTCCATAAATAAATATGATAAGAGTGTGCAACATTTTCAACATTATTTATTAAATAATCAATTAAACATTAATCTTAAGGAATATGGTTAATGAGCTAAGGTCAATAAACTGTGTTGAATGGGGAAGAATATTTCTCCATACTGATAAAATAGAGTAAATTTAAATATCAAAACATAAAATTTTACTGAATGAGCTCATTAATTAATGTGGAATAACAAAGGGTCTATATCCATTATGGTAGAATCAGATTGCATTCCGATAGTGACAAACTAAGGAGAGATATACTATAATAATTAACTGATAACCTTAGAGTGACTGATTTTATTGAAAATACTTCCTCCAGTTACCCTGGAAATATGACAATTTTGTTTAAACAATTACCGTTTGTGTCTTTAACAACAAAGAAAAATGTCCTATATTTAGTATATAAGATCCATATTTCACCTAATTTCTGAATTAGATGTATACATAACTTTTGGGGTAAATGTGAATGTTGAACATACAAACTTCTACTTCAGATCAAGTTCTTTTAATTTACTGAGTTATTTGAATTTCTAACTAGTTTGGAATTTACTAAAACTAGTAAACCAATATAGATAAATTGATGAGAAAACTCTTAATCAATCTTCAAAAGTAAACAAAATATTAACTTACCAATGAAGGATTTAGTATATTCATCCTTATTGCAGTTAAACATAATTCTCTATATTTATGTTTTGAACAGGATGCAATTAATTTTTTTTTTTTTTAATGTGGGAAAAATATATCATTCAGACAAAGAAACCTAATGTTAATAACAGAACAATGGATTAAATAGTTATACTATAATAATTAAGATTAAAGTTATTCATCAAATCAACTTGCACAAAGTAGAATAAACACAAGGAAGATATTTATTTCAATGTATAACTGGGATATAGATAAAACTAACATAAATTTGCAATCTGTAATTATGAGTTTAATATGATTTGTCAGCTTTCCTTCAGTATGTAGGTATTTAAAAGAACCAACTGGCACAGTTGTAGATAACTATTGCATATTTTACTGGGTACCCATATTCATTATTTGATATCATAAAGAATACATATTATTCATCAGATGGAGTTAATCATTTATAAATATTACAGAAGCTGGATCACATGATTGATTCCACCAGAGAATTTGATTTAATGAGAATTTTAAATTATAAATCAGGATTATGAGAGGAAACTTTTATATTTAAAAATATTACTGATAGTGAACAGACTATAATCCACATTTAATTGAATCTGCTATTTCTTTAAACACTCGCTCAATTAAATAATTATTTTTAAAACTTTTATCTTCAGTAACTTTCCATAAATTAATATAAGTATATATTATATGAGGTAACAAAATATTCACACAAACTGTTACTTTATATATATCTTCAGTAACTTTCCATAAATTAATATAAGTATATATTATATGAGGTAACAAAATATTCACACAAACTGTTACTTTATATATATCTTCAGTAACTTTCCATAAATTAATATAAGTATATATTATATGAGGTAACAAAATATTCACACAAACTGTTACTTTATATATATCTTCAGTAACTTTCCATAAATTAATATAAGTATATATTATATGAGGTAACAAAATATTCACACAAACTGTTACTTTATATATATCTTCAGTAACTTTCCATAAATTAATATAAGTATNTATATATATGTTCATATTCATATATATGCATACACATGCACTATATGAATTTGAATTATTCCCCTTTCTGAAATCTACTAATAGTAGAATGCACTTATTGAAAAATATTTGAAAACATTTTATTTTATTTTGTCATACGTTTCCACAATAATAGGGATATTCATGAAAAGAATCTGAGCTAAGCATGTTAAAAATATCAGTCGAGCTTGTTTTGGATCACTTCATCAACAATTAATCTTTAGATTGAAATAAACCTGTGGAATAGGAAGATGGCTGGTAAGAGTATATCGAGTTTAACACAAACAATTGCTTTGTTACAGGCTTTTTAAAAATTTTTGGGCTCTTCTATGGCAAACAAATAGATCTTTGAAAACCTCCAAGGCTTATCCGAGTGCCACATAAGTTCTTGAGATACTTTCTTAATGCAGCCACTCAAAGAGTAGAGAGAAGTCCACCCTGTGGACATCCTT
This sequence comes from Oncopeltus fasciatus, assembly GCA_000696205.2. Lineage (NCBI taxonomy): Eukaryota > Metazoa > Arthropoda > Insecta > Hemiptera > Lygaeidae > Oncopeltus > Oncopeltus fasciatus. The sequence continues at coordinate 914,365 of KZ807025.1, forward strand.
TTACCAAATTAATACTGGGAAATGTTATTGAACCCATTGCAAGTTCAAACAACAGACATTGTAAATAAGCTTAATTAATCTAGCTCTTGAAATAGAATTATTTCAATTGTTCAATATATAAGTTTAAAATTATTTGTTCTAAAGTAAACCAAATATAAAACTAAGTTAGACATAGTAATAATCTTTACATACTAATAATAATCTAGACATACTAATTAATTTGGATTTCCTTCAATCTGAGTTCAAGTCAGCTAATTATGAGAAAACATAAATAAATAATTTATAGATCTTTAACAATTACCTCACAAGCAACAATACTATCAGCATTGCACTTGGCTGCCATCATAGATAACAAACCTGTACCAGTACCAATATCAAGGACATTAGCTTTTTCACCTCGTGCATGACGCCTCTCAATTGCTCGTTTTAAAGACAGGTAATATTTTTTATTCTGAAACACAGAAAAATTTAGGTTAAAAATTATTAATCCCCATAAACTTAGGATTAGATTGCTACACTTTAACTCAATCAGAAATGGTTAGGGTTTTGGACAGCAGGGAAAAAAATACACAAAAATAATGTATATTATTAAGCCAACATCAGGGCTGAGAGAATTAACAAGAACAGCCGTTCTTCTGACTAATTCAAGGCTAGTCTCTTTCTAATAAAATAGTACACTTTATTTCAGTGCATTGTTGGCCTTCTGGACGAAACCCTGAACATTTCTTTATTAGTGTGCCACTCAATGGCCAACCACTATCAACCATGTTACACATTAACCTTTAATATTCTGTCAATTGAGGAGAGCTAATGGTGTTTAGAATGTTGAAAATGTTTGAGTAATTTGAAGAAATTTGTTCTATGTCCGTTCTGTCAAAAGAAAAACCCTATTTCCCGTAGAATCAATAACCATAAAAATGGCATAAAGAATAAACTTTAATATAGAAATATTAACCTACTATTAAATTTGATTTTGATTATTTAATTATATTATAAGTCACAATAAAGTTTTTAGAAAATATTTTGAGGCCAGGATTAATAAATTTATTAAACAAAAAAAGCCTAGCAGAAAATCTGAAGATTTCTCATGGAACATACATATGAGCAAATGATTTATTTGATGTTACAAACAAAGGAGGGAATAAGGTAAAGTTAGATTAGACTTGCCGAGGGAAAGAAGGAGGAGGGTACTCAAACCTTCTTGTTATAAAATTTAATATCTTTCGTAATATACAACCTGCCTCTAGGATTTTTTTTTTTTTCAGACAGTGTCTATTTGAAAAAAAAAAAAAAAATACATACAACATCTGTAGTAGATGAAGAGGAAGGTATGAAGAGAGAGCAGGCCGCTCCCGTTTCCAAAGGGGGCAATAAAAGGACAAAGGAAAAAAGGAAGGGTATTATTGGGAATAAGTAACTTTGGAACTGGGAAAAATGTTTGACAGGTTTATTGAGAAGAGCTAATNGGGCTGAGAGAATTAACAAGAACAGCCGTTCTTCTGACTAATTCAAGGCTAGTCTCTTTCTAATAAAATAGTACACTTTATTTCAGTGCATTGTTGGCCTTCTGGACGAAACCCTGAACATTTCTTTATTAGTGTGCCACTCAATGGCCAACCACTATCAACCATGTTACACATTAACCTTTAATATTCTGTCAATTGAGGAGAGCTAATGGTGTTTAGAATGTTGAAAATGTTTGAGTAATTTGAAGAAATTTGTTCTATGTCCGTTCTGTCAAAAGAAAAACCCTATTTCCCATAGAATCAATAACCATAAAAATGACATAAAGAATAAACTAATAAAAACTGCCCTCACTAAACATGTTTTTCATGAAGAGCACACATTTGTCTTCAAGAGCATAACCATTCTTTCCACTGAGCCCTATGAACACAAACACCTTTTATCTGAAACCGTTCACATTAATGTACAACACTATCCAGTTAACGACAGAACGGACATAGAACAAATTTTTTCAACTAATTTAAACATTTTCAACATTCAAAAAACCATTAGCCCTCCTTCTCAATAAACCTGTCAAACATTTTTCCCAGTTCCAAAGTTACTTATTCCCAAAAATACCCTTCCTTTTTTCCTTTGTCCTTTTATTGCTCCCTTTGGAAACAGGCCGCTCTCCCTTAGTACCTTCCGCCTCTTACCTCCCCACCAGTGTCTTTGGGTAATTTAAAAAAAATTATATTTTCTCCTCAGTCATGGAAATGTGAGCTTAGGGACAGGAAGTCTTCTCTCGTCTTCATGATAGGCAGGTGTGATCAATTTCTGTTTTAATTTATTTAATTATTTTTTAAGAGGTTGTTGTCAGCATATTTTTTTAAAATTCTCTTACATAGCTTTCTACATTCATACTTTTGATATCACATTACATTATGTTAATTCTATATTATAATATGGTCAATTATTATTGTATTCTCATGACATTGTATTTCTACAGCCCTGAAGATGGCTTACAAAGTAAGCCGGAACATTGGCAGATAATCTTTTTAAAAAATACACGAATTTCGTGTTCTAATCCATGGTTACTAGGGAACTAAATCTAACCATGGGTTAGAACATGCAATTTGAGACTCTCGTTATCTCCATAGTCCTGAAGAAGGCCTAAAATTCAGGGCAAATTTTTCTTTTTTTTAAATTTGTATTTTTTTTTAAATCTACCTTGACCGAACCCTAACTAAAATCATCTAAGAATAATATCTACGGTAAATAAACTCTCCATTTGAACTATTAACTTAAGGGCTTTCCTGTGTCCCAGAATTTGATGGCATATATCTATATGTGCCTGATTAATTTCTTATAAACTGATTTTGTTTTCAAATGTTAAACATGACAATCAGAACAGTTGCATTGTAGAAAGAGTTAGATCTGTTTTGGCCTTCTGTTAGTGTAAGACAAGATAGTGGACTGCTGGAAATGTTTCAGGAAGGCTCGGGCCTCCCTCCAGATTTTTGATCCATAAAATCTGTTTACTATATAAATTTGAGGTTTAACTACGTAATAATGAGATAACCAAGGGTAGGTTTTAGGCCCCAGATACACTAAGGTTTCCAGACATTTATTATTTTCATAATTTTATTTGTAACAATAATGAAGATGTAGATTTTTCAATCTTGTCCCTGTTTAAGCCCCCCACTTCTTCCTAGATTGATTTAAGCCATTAAAAAATTAATTCAAAAGTTTAAAAAAAAAAAAAGCCAAACAGTAATAAGGTTCCATTACTTTTTAAAAATTACAGATGTAAGAGTTTGTACACAAACATATGTGTGTACACACATGTATGTATATGTGTTTGTGTACGTTTATATATATATATNAGAATCGCTTATCCAAACAGTTGATTTCTTTCTGGTCTTAAAATAATTCAAAAATAAATGAAAAGAGATTGATTGCCTTATTACATTTATATAATCTGATAGACAAATTGGATCTGGTTTAATGTAAGTAGCCTAACAAACTGATATTGTGAATATATATATATAAAGAAACTTGATTCCTAATTTGTAATGATTAATGACATCTCCCCTATCAAAATAAAGTAAAATTTTTTTCTGTGTGCTAAGGAAGACATCAATCATGTCAGTTGTATTCACTAGCAAACAAAAAACTTATATTACAAGAGGTCCGGCTTACTCTGTCAGTGTCATGCAGCATATCTGCATACATTGACCTAGCTATTTCCTGGTAATAGTCGTAGTTTTCATCTTCAAGTTCCAATGAAGATTTTCCAGTTAAGGGATTAACAGTCTGTATAAAAGTTGACATTTTATCCGAGGTAACTTGGGAACTTATGGCTCTGGAGGCTGAAAACAAATATTGAAATAAATCACTCCAAACGCCAGAAAACAAAAAGCTAAAAAGAGGATTTTAGCTACATCGAATACATAAATGAAGACTGACACTTAAAATAACTGTAAATTTTCTTTACACCATAACAGAAAAAAAATTGACTATAAACAACGTGAATATAACCTGCGAATAACCTTCCCTTTCTCCCTACGAGTTCGCTATTGTGTCTGCGGAAGAAGTGTGATGTCATATATTTTATATGGATTTACAAATTGTTATATTACAAACATCATAACCAAAAGCATTAAAATCGGTTTAGTATACACTGCTCCTGTATGACGGACGTTTTAATTCATACATGATAACCACATAAAAAAAAGTTTAATTATATAAGATTGTCAAAGCATATGTTGCCACAAATAATTGATGCATATAAGATAATTGAAACATGCAATTAANTACTCAGAAGTCGTTAAATTATTTTAAGCGCATAAAATTTTTATTATGCCCCTCAGATCGGGAATACTCAAGAAACCATGGACTCAATCGAAAAATAATTGGCTGAAATGAAATTTTATGTTGGAAAGTTAGTAATTAAAATAGGAATTAGACATTCCAACTTCCTATTGCTAGTTATGTTTTTTAAATAAATATGCTTGCAATTTGTAATTTACTGTACATACTGTTACCATTACAGTATACACTGTTACAATTACAGCTATCTCATTATTTTAACCTATTTCATATTGGTATTTGTTGATTTCCTGGTCGACAATAAAAATTACTGGTTATATATCGTTCCAATACAAGATCAAATTTTATTTTGTTGACTTGGTACTTTATTTAGAGTTATTTACGTTTTTTTACATTAAGTTACCTTTCCATTTTTTTGACCATGAAGATATACGATTGAGAAGGTGTTAGGCTAATTTCTCGATTCTGATAAATAAATAAAAAACTCCTCTGTCGTCTCCAAGATTGTCCTGAAGATGGCTACCAATAGAAACTGAAGTATCGGCTAGGAGTTAAAAAAAAAAGAAGAAAAAAAAGATTTAAAAAAGAAAATAGTGTTTTGTTAATTAAAATTTTGACGGAACTCCAAACTCCTTCAATCACGATCAAGAATATACGGGGAAAAAAAAAAATGCATACTTGAATTCCTTAACTTCTTCTGAAATTATTCTTCTATATTTATATTCTATATTTAATGGATGTGCATGAATTTCAAAATTTCGCAACTGTTAACTCAATTTATTGTTATATATCTAACATTTACTAAATTATTTATTAATTTTATATAACAGGTTGTTAATAATTGCCAACATTTTTTAAATTTATATATATATATATATATGTGTGTATGTGTATGCCTGAGTGCGTTCTAGAGCCCGCAATTTTTAAAATAATAAAACCAAATTCGGCAAGGGAAAACAATTTAACATCGTCATAATTCCGGTATGTTATTTAAGCATATTTTTGCGAAACGTCGGTTATTTCGTTAATGGCTATAAAATATTAATATATTTTAAGATGTGCGTAATTAAAAATAAAAAGTACAGAACAAGATTGGTGTCAAATGAGATCATAAAAAAAAAAAATAAATAAAAAATAAAAAACTCATATCATGAAGGACTAGTCTTTTTCACCTTCCCCATGGAAAGTAGATGGCGGCTGATAGTATCTTCCGACCACTACACACCCTGGCAACTTGGCACGAAATGGACTTGTGGACGGATTGGACTCAACAGATTCCTGCAGAACCCTGTCAGTATCCATTAATGGTCGCTCGGGGCCCTTATTCCTTTCCAACGTCATATCTCCACTGCTCCGCAGAGTGCGCTGGTCAGTGCTTCAGAGAGGGCCTTCAACTTCTTTACGCTCCGTGGCTCTACAGTCGGATGTGTACCATGGCCTCCTCAATGAGCCTCCTCCAGTCAGTTCTGTCCTGCATGGTCATTCGCCAGTTGAGCATGTCAGCAGGCCTCGGGCATCCCTGGTGCCACATTCATCAACTTATTGGTGATTTCCACTGCAGTCAAATAATAAATCCTAATTACAAATTTTCCTCGTAAATTAACCTGATTAATTTAGTATTTGTTTCATTTATATTAATAATAATAGGGGTGTATTATTGCTCATATCTATTTAGTTGTATATTTGTATTATATGCTACTTCATTGTGATGGTTAATTGAACTCATTGTAATACTGAATCTTCTCGAAAGCACTTGTACAAGAACAATAAATTGTCAGAGAAAAAATGTAATAAATATACATGTATTGTATGTGTTTTTTTGAGGATATATGTAATGCATATATATATATACATATACACATATAGGAGGGTAGTGGCGGTATAGTTCAGCAAATCAATGGGACATGGTAAAACAGGCGGACTAGGGGAAGGACCGCTCGGTGTGCCCACAGGCTGTGGTTGATCTACCACCGGTCCCTGGGGGTGATATACTGCCGTGTGTTCGAAGGCGGAGGGGGGGTATTCTCGTTAGTTTTCCCCCACATTGACCCCCTCCCTATATTCCTCCTTCCCCCCCTTCGGCCCACATATAACCCCCGCAGCGAACGGGATTGTCTCCGCAGATCTCCCGCGCGATATCCCCCGCAGAGGTCCTAATCCCCCCACTCTACTAATCACACCCCCGATTGAGGAATGGCCTCTTCCGCCGCCACATCTCCCACGACAAATACACCTTGCCCTGGGCCAGCCTGGGTTTCTTTTTTTTTTTTCCTTGCCCCTACCTCTTCGTCCTTTGCGCACGCCCTCCTTTTTTTTTCCCCCTTGGCCCACAGGCCAAAGTGGAATTAGGAGTAATGACTCGTGGCTAATTCGTAGCGTTCTTTGAGACTATTTGTTCTCTTGTTTGCTCGAGGTCTAATCCCCTCTGTTACTAATCCCAGAGAGGATTAATTCCACGCGCCATTTACAAATTGCTACACGGACCGTTTCATTAGCAACTCTGGCGTTTTACTGATTTCCCTTAAAGAATCGCTTATCCAAACAGTTGATTTCTTTCTGGTCTTAAAATAATTCAAAAATAAATGAAAAGAGATAGATTGCCTTATTACATTTGTACAATCTGATAGAGAAATTGGATCTGGTTTAATGTAAGTAGCCTAACAAACTGATATTGTGACTATTTTATTCTTAAATGACTGTTTATTTATTACATTTTCGTTTAAATAAAATATTTTTTTAAATTTGATATCAATATAAAATAAACAGAAACATATATTTCTTAAAAATTGAGTAAAATAAATAGTCACTAATCAGAGAAAAAGGGCCCATTACTGTACTCGCGTAGGTCTTAAGGCCCAAGCGGTCACATCGTTTTAGTCGACGAGGAGGGTTGTAAGGAATGGAATCCATCGACAAGGTTTGGACATATTGTTTATGGTGGAATGGGAGTTAACTGTAAAATAGATTTTTGAGGCATGAAACAAAATGAAATAAATGAAACATTTGCTATTGTTTTTTTGATTTTTGATTAGGAGGATTATATTCGTTGGATATTAGAAGGCTTAGCGGCACCCCAGAGTTATGCATCGTCAAGGTCTTTCAGGTAAAATCTTGTGGAGAGTCAGTTAATTTTCTGTTGAACATCTTTTTACAAGTCTGTAGAATAATACGTAGTGTCTGTTGAGTCCGTGTCTTTTGAGTTTTATATGATCGCCCCAAGTTAGTCGTGAGCCAAGGTAACGGTCGGAATATGATAGATGTATCTTAAAATTAACAATGTGAGGAGACATTTTCCACAGTTGGAAATTAACATGGACGAATTTGCACTCATTTATTTTTATTCTCTTTTTCCTTGCTAAACTGCGACAAGGCGGTTTTGTAAGGTAGAGGAAGCAGTTTTAGGATTAGGATGGAAAGAGAGGATCGAAAACTGGACCAGGAGGGTATTTGGGTGGGTGGAGATATATGTAGTGTAAGGGATGAAAATGATAGTACCGGCATACTTCCCTGTGGAACGCCTCGATTTCTAATAATCTAATCTTTGCCGGACCCTTACTCGGAAAGGAAAGACTTAAGGAATTAGGTTTATGGTGCTTGGGAATATGGATTCAAACTTGCACAATTCTATATGCAACCATAAAAAACCATTATGCCAAACTGCAAAAAACGTTTCAAACAATGCTCATCCATGTAGACAAGTAAATTATTCATTTTTGAAAATAAAATATTCATTGCATTTTCTGCTAAAAACACTAAATATAATGTACTTATATATACGTAATAGATGTAATCTTCTAATGTGCACATGCATTATGGTTTTTAAAATGCATATTAATGAAGTTATTTATGAATGTAAATACAATGAGTCTTTCCCAATTTTCCCTTCTGGACAGCCCTGGCCAGCCCTAGTGATCTTATTTTTCTCTCCCAGAGTTTTTGTTGGATTTTAATATTCACTTAGTCACTAATTCTTTTTTATTCCACACTAAATTAGATCTATATATTTACCGTTTCTTCTTCCGGGTTGGACCGTGTCAAATTGGTGTTATTTGCCGAGCTTTCGCACATCATGTGATGGCTTCTTCAGGGCTGAAAAGAGAATGAGAGTTGTAAAAGAGAGATTTTTAAAATATATACCACCTGGATTTTAAAAATCTCTCTTTTACAACTCTCATTCTCTTTTCAGCCCTGAAGAAGCCATCACATGATGTGCGAAAGCTCGGCAAATAACACCAATTTGACACGGTCCAACCCGGAAGAAGAAACGGTAAATACTTCTGACGACCGTCGAAGCCTACGTGAACATCTAGATCTATATAGTTTAGAAACCCGCTACGTGAAGAGACAACATGAAATGGTTGTGCTTCAGGAGGAGAAGGGGGGGGGGGAGCAATTAATAATAATTTACAATTTTCTTTTGGCATTCGAGGGAGCAAGTTCCAGCAATCAAACTGACCTGATACCTTCCAGAGGAAAGATGATACGTAATTTCCCTTGATCCCAAAGTTTCAAGCGGTAAAGAAATTAACTTTCTGCCATGCTAAATATATCTTTTGGGTGTTTCCAGCCTATGGTCAGAGAATGCAGGGTATATATATATATATATATATATATATATATATATATATATAAAATGACGTCACATCTTGA
>KZ807026.1:29343-41306 GCA_000696205.2 Oncopeltus fasciatus
AGAACAACATGTAAGAGCCCTGGTCACTGGAATGGGCAGGAGAATGGAAGCAATTATCAGAGCTAGAGGTGGGAATACCAATTATTGATCGTTTTCCTCGAATTCTTCCTTTTTATTCAGTTTTGTTATTTCATTTCATTTCAAAGATTTACTTTTTCATTTTGAGACTGTAGGACATTTTTATTTTTTGATTTGTTTTCCTATTAAAAATTTCTAGAAAATAATTTTTTATTTTTTATTACCCTTATAATAAAGTGTGACTTCCAAAGAAAAAAGAATATTTTCAAAAATACCTTTTACAGTTCAGTAATTTCAAAATATTGAAGTGATCCTTTAATTTCGTCCGGCAGTGTACATTATTTAGATATAGATAGTAATTATTAAGTTTACATCGTAATAATATCATTAAAGTAAATCAACAAAAAAAAAAGATGAATTAATCTTCCTTTAAATTTTTATCAAATAAATTTCTTATAAAGAATATAAAATGTAGTATGATACCAGAAATACATAAAAATGTGATAATATTAATTATCTAATACTAAAGATAGTACTAAGATAATGTATAAGAAACGGGAGGATAAATAAAAATAATAAATATTGTAGCATTTATTACTAATCTAGTAATTAAAAGCTCTATTACTAGTCGGTTTCTGTAGCAAGAAGCGTCCCAGACCGTTCAACATAACAATGTCTCTACCGTCCAGTTGCTCACTGTACTAGTACTACTGTACTGTACTAGTGCCTTCAGGTTCAGAACGGCCAAAGCACTTCTTCCTGAACTCGTGTAACACCAGGGGCTTTCCGGAGGAAGTGCAGTACATCTTCCCTTTCGCTAGAGTCTAAAGAGACATCTACTGTCTTTTCTTCGTCCCACGGTCTAAAGTTCAGAACGGCCAAAGCACTTCTTCCTGAACTCGTGTAACACCAGGGGCTATCCGGAGGAAGTGCAGGACATCTTCTCTTTCGCTAGAGTCTAAAGAGACATCTACTGTATTTTCTTCGTCCCACGGTCTGAAGTTCAGAACGGCCAAAGCACTTCTTCCTGAACTCCAGAAACCTGTAAAAGCTTAAAAGGTCTCTCTATTGACGAAACAGCAAATAGTTTTGCAAGACATTGATAATGACCTTGGGACGAAGAATGACTGTGAATGATGTTTGTGCAACTCGAGCGAAAGAGAAGATGTCCTGCACTTCCTGCGGATACCCCTGGTGTTACGCGAGTTCAGGAAGAAGTGCTATGGCCGTCTGAACTAGAAGACAGTAGTGCAGTACGGTGTTATAATTAAACGTATTAAGTCGTACCTAAAATAATAAAATATTAAAGCTGTTTGAAGAGTAAGTTAATTTGGATTTGCCAGCAAGTTTTCATCTATTTGTCAAATGCTAGTTTACGACGAATCAAAATAGATCCACTCGTCGAAATTTGATTAGATTACGTAAAAAATTACATAGATGATTTAATAACTACTTAAAATAAAACAGTTAATATGATAATAAAACTTAATTTACTATAGTAAAGATAATTTGAAATTCGACTCTTAATATCGAGTAGGAGAGTGTAAACTAGATATTATTTGCTATTTCTTCTTTTTATTTTTTTTATTCCCCGTTCTAAATTTATAATGGCCGCTTCAACGCTCGTTACAATCTTCTCAACAGGAATCCGCTTAGGTGGAATAGCATAGTTAAAACCTTTCTCTAAAACTCTGAGAGTCTCCTCAGGGAACTCTTTATCGGTGAGGTTGATAACAGTCTTCCTTGATAAGCTTTCCTTTGTAAACGTTCTCTTATACGCAGACATTTTTCCAAACTTTCGTTTCTGAGTCTCAGTATGATTAACTAAGTCACGGTCTGCCTCCTGCCAAGTTATGCGATCGATGTTGTCCCAGTCTTCTTTGGTTACGGAATTGGCGACATGTGGTTTCTAAGTAACTTTTTCTCAATTGTTGCCAATTCGTAACGTGTTTTATTTATTTGGGCCTTTAGAACCATCCTTGATGATCATGCCAACACGCTTTTTAGCCGATGGGAGCTTCTCTTTCTCTTCACCACCGAACACCGGAAAGAGAGCAAAGTACTTCTGACGGATAATTAGAGAAGCTATCGAAATAGCGAAGAATCCAGATAGAATTAATAAATAGGAAACCAGATAGGGGAGCTCCTATTGGCACCCGAAACATGACTAGCTGTTCCAGAGAATTGACGTCGGTAGGCCACGCCCATTGGGAAGCAGCAGCCAATAGGAAAGCAGCAGTCTCTCCAGGAAAAATGAACAGCCAATGGGAAGGCAAGCTGAGATCGAGGTCCGAACGAAGAGGGGTATATAAGGCCTCTGTATCTAGCGACGCTCTTATTCTCCATTCAGCCCTGAAGAAGCCATCACACGATGTGCGAAAGCTTGGCTAATATTGGTAAATACGTCTGACGACCGTGGAAGCCTACGTGAACAAGAATTAAAAAATCCTTCTAAATAGGAAAATTAATAACTTGAATTTTTGACAGTTCGCCATAATCTTGAATCTTTGAGATGCAAGATTATGGCGAACTGTAAAGCTGGGAAAAGAACCAAAAGGGAATGTATGACTTTTTTGTTAGTATAGGGAGAGAGGTGGCATAATTATGACTGTACCTGGTCTCAAGCAGAATATCCAAAAAATTCCTAAAAGAGACTATTGAAAATATAGACAAAATAAAGCTGAAGCAAATTTTTATTTTCAGTACGTTAACTAGTTAACTGATGGTTTTGAGGGAAAAAAAAGGAGATTCAAATAGGCAAAAGTAATTTGTTGCATGTGAAAAAATTACATTCTTAAATTTACATTTATCAGGTAAATTATTTTCATTTTTTTCTGAAGACATTTTAAAATGTCACCTAGAGAGTGACTCGGTATTTTTTTAGTCTAACTATCCCAAAATAATCTACAAATTAGTGTCATGACGAAAATCTATTTCTCTTTCCCGTGCGGCCAGCCTCCCCATGTCCGAAAACAACAACTACAAGATGAACCGACCTACTATCGATTCGTTATGAGAATCAATTTGTATTTCCTGCTTGAGATACGGTCAGTTCTTCTAAAAAACCCTATGTTCAAAAAACTTTAGAAAATGGTGTGTGATGTAGAGGATTCGTAAATGAGCGGATTTCCCTAAAATATGATTTGCGGGTTTAGAATTTTTGAGTATTTTATTAAAATACAGGGCTTTCATGTAATTTTGTAATTATTTGACGTATGACGTAGAGGATTCGTAAATGAGCGGATTTCCCTAAAATATGATTTGCGGGTTTAGAATTTTTGAGTATTTTATTGAAATATAGGGCTTTCATGTAATTTTGTAATTATTTGACGTATGACGTAGAGGATACGTAAATGAGCGGTTTCCCTAAAATATGATTTGCGGGTTTACCATTTTTGAGTATTTTATTGAAATACAGGGCTTTCATGTAATTTTGTAATTATTTGACGTATGACGTAGAGGATTCGTAAATGAGCGGATTTCTCTAAAATATGATTTGCGGGTTTAGAATTTTTGAGTATTTTATTGAAATACAGGGCTTTCAAGTAATTTTGTAATTATTTGACGTATGACGTAGAGGATTCGTAAATGAGCGGATTTCCTTAAAATATGCTTTGCGGGTTTAGTATTTTTGATATTTTTCTTAGTCTTATAGGTCCCATGTGGGATTTGTGTGTAATTATGTAATTATTTGACGTATGATGTAGAGGATACGTAAATGAGCGGATTTCCCCAAAATATTCTTTGCGGGTTTAGTATTTTTGAATATTTTATTGAAATACAGGTGTGGCGGCGTTTTCGCTGGTTCGAATGTGGTAAATAATAATAAATATTTAATATTAAAAATAAAAGAAAAAGAAAGAAAAATAGAATATAATAGGTAACAACTTACAAGGTAGTTTCAGCAGGCAGTTCGATCCTCTCACTCATCTGCAGTTTTTCCTCCAAAGCGGCCCTGAAATTAAAGGTCTCTAACTCGGCCAAGAGAAAAACCCAAAAATTCAGAGCACTTACCTTCTGGGGATGCGTGGCAGCGGTGAGTGAACGAAGAGAAGTGGACTGTATTACGAATTGGAGGCGCATAAGGCGGCACGAAATACTAAAACTTTTATACTTTAAAACACTTTGTATTTACTGGAAACAGAGTGGTTTCTGGAAACTGGAAGCAGAGTTCTCCAATGAGAGCTGGAAGCAGAGTGTCTCCTGTGAGAGCTGGAAGCAGAGTGAGAAAGAGGTAGGGGGACACTGCATTTAGGCGATAAGGGTCGCGAGTTCAGGTGAGTCAGCCCCTGTGCCGAGATTAGGGCGCTCGGGACTGATAAAGGAGGATTACGGCGCGAACATAACCGCCCACCAAAAATTATAATAATTTTTCAAAAATTAAGAGCTCACAGAAAAAAAAAAAGAAAGGAAAATTAAAGGAATCACTTCTAAAATTAAGGGAAACAATAACTATTTACAGGGGGCTGGAAGCAATTTTACTAATCATTAAGTAAAGGGACCAAACTACTAACAGCTCTTGTCAGCAGCTTAGAATCGTTAGTTCTAATGGAAGCAAAGGGGCGGCTGGGTTGGACTCTGGATGCGGGTAATGAAGCCATTTGGGGTTGAAACGGCTTCGCACGGAAGCGATGGCAAGTTAGACCTTGTCTTATAATTCGGCGCAAAAGACCGCGAACAGACAAGATCCAATATTTAGTGCGCAACAGGGCCTGAACAGTATTGGGTCCAGAGTGAAGGGATTCAACATGAAAGTGTTTGCATAACAACGCAGAGAGGGGAGCGGTTTTAGGAAGCAGAATTGGATGCTTGGCGGCTTCAACCAAGGAGGAAAAGGAGAGCCTCCCGCCCACCTTGAGAAGCCCTTGGGGATCGAGGTATGGAGTCAGGGGGGCTAAATTCTTGGGAACTCGCTTCTTATCCCGCAATAAGGTGATTTCATTGTGAAAGTAATGGGATTGAGTAATGTAAACTAGTTTAGATTCAGCGGCATCCAACTCTTCAGAAGCAAGGTAGCCAAGAAGACGTGTTGCGTTTAGTTTACGGGATCGAGAATTCTTTACAAATCGTAAAACATAGGCAAAAATTCGTCTGGCCTTACTAAAGGTAGAATAATGGGTAATACATTCTGCAAGAGGATTGCCAGGAAAGACTGCGACAAGAGATCTTACTTCAGGGAGAGATGAAATTTCATACTCTTCACTAAATGCGTTAGGCCATTGAGAGGGATCCAAAGACAAAAATGGAGGACCACTAAACCATAGTCTCTTAGTAGAAGGCCTAAGAAACTCACCAGGCATAACGCCTCGAGAGGCGTGATCGGCAGGGTTCAGATTGGATGCAACATGAGACCAGACACAATTTCGAACGTTCTCAGTAATTTTGACAACACGGTTGGCCGCGTATGTCTTTAACAAGTGAGGGGGAGTCATTAACCAAAATAACACTATGGTGGAATCACAAAATAATTGGATTTTAATTAATGGAGCAGCAAGTTTAATTTGAGAAGCAGATTTAACAAGCTCACTCAACAAAAGGGCTCCGCATAGTTCAAGACGAGGGATGGAGACAGTTTTAAGTGGGGCGAGCTTTGTTTTCGCCTTCCAAAGGGTGCTGAAATTACCCTTGAGGGTATGGGAGCAAAGATACACGGCAGCAGCATATCCCTTTTCTGAGGCATCACAAAACCCAGCTAGAGAGTAGGAGATAACCTTTTCAGTGGAAACCGGACGAGGTATTTTTTCTATGTCCGTACATAGAGCCACACGATGGAGACGAAATGCCATGAGAACCTCAGTGATGTCTCTTTGCAACTTGGGGCCGGGGAGGAGGCGGTCATTTAAGGACAGACCAGATGAATCGGGATCAGAGGCATTAAAGACAACCCTTATCTTATTCCTACCATTGGATGCTTTAGTAACCACATGGTGAGGAATTATATACGAAGAGGGAGCAGGTGCGGGAGACATATGCCCAAGAGAGGCATACTCATTCATAAATTTTAAATATGAATCATACTGGTCAGATTTCCTTAGCCTGGATTCTAATTTCACTAAAGATAGTTTAGACCTATTATTATTATAGTGCAAGGGGGCAGCATCAGGTTTAAAGGGCAAGGAAACAAAATAGCGGCCGCTGGAATCTCTATAATGAGTCGATGCGAAATGATCTTCAACCACTTTATCAAGGGGGTCGATCGGTATAACAGCACCAACATCTTCAATCTCCCAAAATCGTTTCATCACATCTGCTAAAGATTGAGTGGTGAGCAATATCTCATTGCTAATATTGTAAGAGGAGGCACTAGTTGGACCTAATATTACCCAACCAAAACAAGACAATATGGCAGCAGGATAACCTTGAATAGGGGATTCAGAGGTTTGAACCAAAATATTAGGGTAAATATCGGCTCCAATGAGCATATGAATTTCTGAAGGGATGTGAAAATTGTCGTCTGCAAGATTGAGACGGTTAAATCTTTTAATTGTTTCATCAGAAACAGGAATCGTAGGAAGCGAATTCGATATTTGGGGCAAGACCAAAGCTCTAAGATGAAACTTATGATGAGAAGTGGGAGACTTTATGAGACAGTTAACAAAACCCAGAGGTTGTGTATTAACTTGTCCTATACCGGAAACAGAACAAACAACAGGTTTGATTTTTAAACCTAACTTTTGGGCGCAAGATTTAGTTATAGCTGAGACTTGGGAGCCAGGATCTAACACCACACGAATAGGATGCAAATTTCTTTTTTCATCTTCAATTAAAACTTTAGCTGTTCCTAACAGCACTTGTTGGAAACATGGAGCAAGGTTAGAGTTTTGAAGATGGGAAGCGGTTTCCGTGAAGGCACATGATAATTCCTGCACCCCAGAAAAATCGGAGGCAACAGGAATGGCGGCAGACTCACTCTTAATGTTCTCAATGGGGGCAGAAGAGGTGGCATAATTACTCTTAATGGGCACAATGGGGGCAGAATGCAATGTAGAATGGTGTTTTCTTTTACAAATTCTACAAACATTTTGAGAAGTACACTGGAGGCGGGAATGGCGGCCAAGGCAGTTAAAACAACGTTTAGACTCCCTCAAGAATTTATATTTCTCATCCATGGAAGAATGAATAAATTTAGGACAATTGCTCAATAAATGAAATTCACCACAGCTGGGACATTTAATACGCTTAAAATTGGGTGAGAGGGGTCTGGAAACAGGGGGGCGGGATGCAGGTTTCGACTCTACCATTAACATTTGGGTTCTAGAATTTTTATTAACTGAATTATTATTACTACCAATACATGAAGATTTATTGGTAGTTTCGTTTAGCTCTAAAATTTTTACTTGATGCGTAATAAAATCAATAAGTTGCTGATATGAGGGAATAGAACTTGAACTATATTTATTTTCAAAGTTTCTCTTTGAGGAAGCATCTAAATTTCTCCAAGCAATAGTAAATAGTAAAAAATCAGATAAATCATCTAATGCTAAAGCCTTAATCGAATTTATAGAAGTGGAAAAAGTATTTAGCATTAATTTCAAATTGGACACTGAAGATGACAAAACGGGTTTGAAATTTAAAATATGATTTAAATACATGGCAGCTAAACGCCTTTTATTTTGGAATCTATCAGTTAAGGCGTTATATGCTAATTCATAGTTTTCACCAACTAATTGAAACCCAGAGATAATAGATAAAGCATCTCCTTTAATTGAAGATTTCAGATATTGAAATTTTTGGGAAGCATGTAACGAGGTATTACTATGCACAAGGGAATCATAGAGGGAAATAAACTCAGGCCAGTCCTCTATTTTACCAGAAAAGGTAGGAAGCGTTATTTTAGGTAGCATAAAGGCAGCAGAAGGGGGGAGCAGAGGTGGAACTGGCGATGTAAGTTGAGAGGATGATTCTCTTTCATCCTCGAAATTCCTGAGGATGCTTTCTATGGACACAATTACATCCAGAAAAGAACTCTGTGCTTTAATGGTGTCAATTCTATTTGTTTCAGGAAGCACAAAATTCAACTCCTGAATTTTATTTTGGATATCCTCAAATTTTTCCTCAAATTTAGGGAGTCTAGTCGCGTAGCTCTTAACTTTCGCAAAATCACTAATGTTTAGGACTTTAATCACTTCATATATCTTCGTTACATTTGTGATTAAGTCAGCTCTTTTACAGTTTAAAAGTTTTAACTTTGCAATAACTTCCTGTTCAGACATATTTTTATTTTATTTTCGTAAGCTAAAATAAAATAATGGAGACAAAGAATGTTTTAAAATTAAAAAGGGAGTTAATAATGCAAGACAGGTAACGGGGGGGGCAGATAGGGGTCAGAGAGTCCGGTCGACAAGTTCGAACAAGAGAAAGAGGGTCTTTGCTGACCCTTGACCGGATTTGAACAAGGTCTAAAATTTTTTTTTTAAATATTCACGGCCCGGTGGAACAAATTTTTAATTAATATCCACGGTCCGGAGGATCTAAAAATAGGGGTTCTTATTAATATCCGCGGTCCGGAGGATCATAAAATAGGGTTCATGTGGCGGCGTTTTCGCTGGTTCGAATGTAGTAAATAAATAATAAATATTTAATATTAAAAATAAAAGAAAAAGAAAGAAAAATAGAATATAATAGGTAACAACTTACAAGGTAGTTTCAGCAGGTAGTTCGATCCTCTCACTCATCTGCAGTTTTTCCTCCAAAGCGGCCCTGAAATTAAAGGTCTCTAACTCGGCCAAGAGAAAAACCCAAAAATTCAGAGCACTTACCTTCTGGGAATGCGTGGCAGCCGTGAGTGGACGAAGAGAAGTGGACTGTATTATGAATTGGAGGCGCATAAGGCGGCACGAAATACTAAGACTTTTATAAACCGAAATGGATACTTTAAAACACTTTGTACTACTACTGGAAGCAGAGTGGTTTCTGGAAGCTGGAAGCAGAGTTCTCCGATGAGAGCTGGGAGCAAAGTGTCTCCTGTGAGAGCTGGAAGCAGAGTGAGAGCTGGAAGCAGAGTGAGAGTTGGAAGCAGAGTGGTTTCTGGAAGCTGGAAGCAGAGTTCTCCGATGAGAGCTGGGAGCAGAGTGTCTCCTGTGAGAGCTGGAAGCAGAGTGAGTGTTGGAAGCAGAGTGAGTGAGAGGTAGGGGAACACTGCATTTAGGCGATAAGGGTCGCGAGTTCAGGTGAGTCAGCCCCTGTGCCGAGATTAGGGCGCTCGGGACTGATAAAGGAAGATTACGGCGTGAACAACAGGGTTTTTATGTAATTTTGTAATTATTTGACGTATGATGTATAGAATACGTAAATGAGCGAATTTCCACAAAATATGCGTTGAGGGTCTAGTATTTTTGCAGAATTTTTTCTTAGTATAGGTTCTTTTACGGGCTTTCGTCATCTATATGGCCGTGCGTCAAGAACTAAATTTCGTCAACATGGATATTGCGGGTTTAGTATTTTGATATATATTTTTTCATTTCGGTCTAACAATTTCTTATGTGGAATTTGGCGTTTTTCAACAATATGGCTCAAGTGGAGCGTCCAACTGCTAATTTTTAGATATGTGTGTTGCGGGTTTAGTATATCATATAATATTATTGAAATATAGGATCTTTATGTAATTTTGAACCTGATCGACGTTTGGTGAAGAGGATACATGAACGAGCGAATTTCTTTGAGATATGTGTTGAGGGTTTAGTATTTTCGTGTTTTTCATAGTCTTATAAGGGTCTCATGTGGAATTTGTGTAACACACATTTATGACGCAAGAGGTGCGTCAATGAACAACTTTCTTGAAAATATGTGTTGTGGGTTTAGTATTTTTGGAAAATTTTATTGAAATATAGGGTCTTTATGAAATTTTGTACTAGATTGTTGTTTGATGTACAGAGTAGGTCATTGAGCGAATTTTTTTTAAATAAGGTATTTTTCATAGTCTTATAGGGAGTAATGTGAAATTTTGTGGATTTGACCTTCAGGACTCAGTTAGTATGTCTAACAGCGAATGTTTTAGAAAAATATGTTGAGGGTTTAGTATTTTGATATTTTTCTTAGTCTTATAGGGTATCATGTGGAATTTGTATAAAAAACATTTATGACGCAAGCAGTGAGTCAAAGAGCTAATTTCTTAAAAAAATAATTGCTGTGGAGTTATTTTTGGAAAATTTTATTTAAATATATGGTCTTATGTAATTTGGTTCTTGATTGACGTTTGATGCACAGGTTACGTCATTGAGCAAATTTCTTTGAAGTATAATTTGCGGGCTTGGTATTTTGATATTTCTATTGTAATTTAGAGTTTTTATGTAATTGTGTACTTGTAGTACGTTTTATGAAGAGGGTGCGTCAAGTTAAGAATTTTTTTTAATTCGATTTCTTCGATATATGTGGTGAGGGTGTTGCATTTCGGATAATCTTTTACTATAATGAGTTATTTCTGAATTTTGTATTTTATCGTTGTTTCATGAAGAGTGTACGTTATTCATAAAATTTCCTCAAAATATGCGTACAGGGTTTAGTATTTTGATATTTTTTAGAAAATTCTTACAGACTCTCAGAAAAATACTAAACTCGCAAAGCATATTTTAAGGAAATCCGCTCATTTACGTACCCTCTACATCATACGTCGATGAAGTACAAAATTACACATAAATCCTACATGAGACCTATAAGACAGAAAAATATATAAAAGACTAAACCTGCAACATTCTAAAGAAATTCGCTCGTTGACGCACCCCTTGCGTCATAACATTCCTTTTAAACGGAATATGCTAATTAATACATCCCTTGATTCCATACAAGTCCCTATCATAATTCATGTTGTCATGTCCTGCCTAGGGATCAAAGGTCAAAGGTTAAAACGTAAATGAAAAAAGGTACAAAGTCCTCAATTTGGGGAAATTTCTCCTTATCGCATTATTCCCTCGTAAATGATAAGTATATAAAATAAAATAAAAAGTACTGACATTTTTTTAAATGAAGTTCGCCCCTTGACGCATCTCTTAAGTTACATTCTACAATATATCCTATTCTAGGGACCAAAGGTCAAAAGGATCAAAAACATAATAACAGAGGAGAGGGGAGTTAAAATATTGAACTAAAATAAAATATTATTGGAGTTAAAGGGGAAAAGATAATCCTTAATACATAATAACAGGATGGGAGATATACACCTACATTCATTTTACATGCACGAAATCAAATTAAGCTGTAAAATAAGTCCGAAATTTGAAGAAAATCATTTCTTTATCCATATAAAATAATATGAAAATTTCAAAACTAAATATTTTTTTACGAAGTTCGCCTATTGACGCACTTCCTGAGTTACATTCTACAATATGACCAATTCTAGGGGACAAAGATAAATTTTTAAAATGACGAATAAAAGCTTGCCATAGTTGTTTAGAATAGGGTGGTAAATAACAGAGTATTGGGAGTAGCTCCATGAGTGATTACGATATTTAATTTTTTAATTTAAAAAATAATCAGCCCGCAACAGGCCAAAGGGGGAAATACGTATTAAGATCTAATGGCACACTAGAGAAGGTGTGGTCAGCACACCGTTCTCAATTTTCAATTCAATGGTAAGGCTAGGAGTTCCCCAGGAGCACGCTAGGAATTACAAGAAGGAAGGGGATTAGCCCCCTCATAGGTTACATCGTACCTATGGTAAGATAATATGGTAGGAAATTCGCCTGGGGGTAGGTTATGTTATGGTTACAAGGAAATTAGACCGAGAAGGTTGTGTTATGGTTATAAGGAAATTCGCTAAAATCTTTAGGGGCCTCCTGCGGGGTAGGGCCTCCTATGACGTCGTTGAGGAAGGAAATTCGCTAAGATCGCTGGAACTCCTGCGATGGGGTAGAGGTAAGACCCCAAGCGCTGATCCAAAGAGGTATATATATATATAGGCCTATAGGTAAGACCCCGATCCGAAGAGGTATATATGTATATGTATATAT
>KZ807026.1:44256-54902 GCA_000696205.2 Oncopeltus fasciatus
AAAAAAAAAAAAAAAAAAAAAAAAAAAAAAAAAAAAAAAAAAAAAAAAAAAAAAAAACCGTTTTGCTTTTTATTTTTTAGAAGAATATTTAGTTAAGAGTAATGAAACTCAATAATTTTTTTCGTATATTTATTTATTTATATTGATTTTTATCGTTAAAAGAAATAATTTAAGAATAATTCAATGAAATATATACATAGGAGTGGGGGTTTACCTGAATTCCCAATTTTAATTTAGCGATCTCAAAGCCGCATTAATAATAATAATAATAATTAATAATCACCATTGAACCAAATAATCAAACGAACAGAAGTGGGAGAAATGTCAAATGCAGACAAAACAGAACATCCGATGCCGTGGCTGTAATATTTAGTATAGAATTATTAAACAACATAGTTATGTTTATTGGCGAATACATTTTAATATCGGGCTTCTACAAGCATGGAATGCCTTAAAAAAGAAAAAAAAAATTCATTATTTAGGGTGCTGTCGAATTCGCTTAGTTTACACAGCACCTGTGTGGGACGGATTTTTAGCATATTTCCCATAGATGAGTCTAAAATTTAAAATCACGATATCTTCCTTATTATTAGCGTTATGAAAAAATGTATAAAACAGAGTAGATGTCAAATTTAATTGTAAAACATTTACTTTCCATAATATTTTTCGAAATAAAGCTTTTTCAGATATTTAAAAATTTAATTTTGTGTATTAGACGAGTGCTCTTTTTTTTAATATATTAAAACTAAATTCAGTATTTAATCTTTTCATTACAAATCCTTGTAAATTACGTTTTGGTTGAAACCGAATGAGAAAAAGGGAGGGGAAAAAGGTAAATAAAAATGTAAAATCGAAAAAGATTAAAGAATTCAATCGAGAAAGTTTAAAGAACTTAATAGATGTAAAATTTCCTTTTCTTAGATTATGTTTTATAATTTAAAAAATTATAAAATAAAGCCTGCTAAGGAGACAATTTAACTATGATAGGTGAGCATTTCATCCACTCATCCTCTCGGCCAATCTTGACCAAATTTTAGTGTTAAACATTCATTATTTATTCTTACCTCCGGTTTGCAAATTAAATTTCTTTATTTACTTCTTTTTTATGTTCATATTTAATGAAATATGGGAAATATTCTTAGATTAAGTAGCTTAATTAAGCATACTATTAAGCTAATAAGTGTCATTTTAAAGACTACTGTTGTTCTGCAGATTCTATGGTTTTCTTGTAAATAAAGTTATTCTTTTAGAGATTCATTGGATTATCAGTAGGGTTTAAGTATAAATCCTTAAGAAAGGAACAGAAGAATTCTACAGTTTCAGAGCCAAATTTAACCTGAGGCGGATTATGACCGATGAATTTTTTTTTTTTTTTTTATGTTTCTCTTTAATGGATGAAAGTATTTTTCTTGGTTGTCTTGTAGGACTCTGTAAAATGGACATTATTTTGTTCACTGATTCAGAAAGCGTAGTCTTGACTGTCTAAGGCACTCAAGCATAAATTTGGAAAGATCTTTGGAAAAATATGACACCTACTATTGTATTGCAAAGCTATACAATAATTGGTGCAACTGAAAGTCGTCTATCAGTAGAATTTTCATGCGGCTTAGCGCTCTATCTTGTATAGTCAAAAAATAGACAAGAAATTCGTGCGACAGAAATATGTATGGACTGTCATTATCTTGACGACCTTCATATATAGTAATTATTTGGATAGAATGTTTGCTTTACCTCTTTGCTTAAAACAGCATTAAAACCTTCCAATATTGATTAATTGTAATGGCAGCTCAACTTATCTAATGGTCTTGGGAAGAGTGGAGGAAGGGATAATGTTCACATCTATGAATGATTGGAAGAGCGCAGTACGTTCCCCGCCTTCTTACAGAGTTGGTAAAAATGCAAATAGGTGTCAAATGCAGCTACTTCTAGGACTAGGTCTCGTCTGCGTCTTGTTTCTTTTATTATTCTATCGTTCAGATTCCCCTAATGGAGAAGCAGGGAACGAGCACCATTATCTTTCGCCTGAATCGGACCGGAGTAGTTCTACAAAATGGATATATAACAGAACATATCCTCTTACAAAGCCTAGAATCATTCACGACAGCGTACAATTCAAAATAGGGCTTGTGTCTGATATGGATCACAGTTCTCGTAGTAAACTGGAGTCAAATACTTGGTTAAGTTACTATCTTCAGGGTACATTAATATGGAACCCACTCACCCAAACTGTCAGTGTAAATTTTGATAAAATAAATTTTAAAACGTTAAAAACCAAATTCAGCCATGATGGAAGAGGTATGGAACTTTCTGAAATAGTTACATTTGATGGAAGATTACTAACATTTGATGATAGATCTGGATTAGTATTTTTTGTTGAGGATTCTCATACTTATCCATGGCTGTTACTTCTAAGTGGGGATGGCAGATCAACCAAAGGTGAGTAAAATTTCTTATGTTTTTATGAAAGCCAAAATTATTTAGTTAGTAATAATTTTATGCCTTGAACAGGATTCAAATCTGAGTGGGCGACTGTGAAAGACGAGCATCTCTATGTGGGAAGTTTTGGAAAGGAATGGACTACACCTAGTGGAGAATTTCAGAATTTTGATCCAATGTATGTTAAAAGGATTTCTCCTTATGGTGTTGTTGAGTCTCTAAATTGGGTAGAAAACTATAAAACCTTGCGGAGTAAATTAGGGATTCATTTTCCAGGTAATTAATTAATTTATTTTTTTTTTGCTTCAGAATTATAATAATTAGTCATTTTCATCATTGTTGATTGAAAGGGGTTGACTAATTCAATTTTTAAGTAATATCTCTGTATAGATTTCTATTGTCACTTTATTTCATTGTTTGGGCCAACATATTTTCGATTTATCCTTGGTAAACCCTGAAAGTGGCTTAATGCATAATAGTTAAAATTTATTTTGTTTTGTAAGTTACATTTTTAAAGGCATTTCTATTTTTTTGGTGATTGTTCGGGGACAATATGTTAGGTTTATGATAAAATTATAACAAAATATATATTTGATATTTATGGCATTTTAAATATTTTTCATAGTGCAAACTGAGAAAAAAGTGTCATTCTTATAGTTTATTTTTCCAATAAATATGTACATTATTTACAATATTAAAAATAAAATAAAATAATTAAAAGCTTAATTTAATCTAGATATTCTTAGGATTTGAAGTACAGAAGTTTTTGTGGAAGCTAGACTATTTCAAATTTTGGCTCAATCATAAGTCACCATTTTAAAATTCGGCTTAGCTATAAGTTATAATTGTGGTATAGAAAAATGAAGTAAGTGTACTTGATTTAATGTTGAATTTGTGGGGAAAAGCTTAAAATATATACAAGTGAAATTTAAGCTAAGCTTGAGTTACGGATCCATGAATTCAAGGTATTTTTTTATCTGGAAGGAGAAAGATAAAAGAAGGAATGATAGTATCCTTTGGTCAGGCTCTCAAACTTTTTTAACAGCAGTACTTTATTATAAATGAATTAAAAATAATTATTTTGATTTTTCATTAAGTTAAATTCACTGAACCCATTTTCATCATGATATCTGCAAGTTGGTTGTTGAGTGAGTGAGCCACTATATTACACTCTGCAGGCTGCATTGCCTGAAGGTCCATAAATTATTTTTGAATGATTTAAAGTTGCACTTTTTGGTGGAATTGAAACTGGAAGATGTGTAAATAAACAGGGAATATTGATAAAGGGGTGGTCTAACTCATAGTGGCCATAAACCAAAAATAATGTTTATATACTTCGTTATAGATTCAGATTGATATCATAAGCAATTAATAGTTCGTTAAAATATAATTTTAGTGTCCTCCATTTTCTTCATTTGCGTGTGCCGGAATCCTACTTTTCACCCTACTAACCTTATATACCGAAGTTATCGGATCATATTTTTTGCTTCTCCAATGTAGGATCAGTAATGATTTATTGAAATTTTTCCAAAGTCATGTTATGGTGCCAACTGAGTAGATTGAGTTCTGTAAAAGAAATCTGCAAAATGTTATTAATTTTAATGACTGTCCATTAACACTCTTTTGTATTGCTGGCTGGTATCAGTACAGTTAAGCAAGGGGCGCCTAATTTCAAAATTCATTAAGGCGATTTAGGAAGTGGCAAAAATATCATATATTCTGGTTTATTAGACAAATTATCATTCATTATTAGACCTTAGCTTTTCTAAACAAAGGGAGGAAAGAATGTAAAAATAATTACTATATGCAAAATAAATTTATCTAATTTTATTAATGAAATACATATTTTACGAGAAAAATAACATAATAGACTAATTCTAGTGGGTGTTTTTTGAGTTTTTAAAAAAGTATTTAGAAATAATATTATGGCAGTAGGGTTCCTCATTGAATAAAAAAAATTTATTTTACCTCGAAATAGCACTTTAATTAAATTAAAGAGATAATTCCGGTAAATACATAGTTTATCATAATATTTTGAAATATTTTTCTAAGAGTATTAAATTTTTTTTCGGAATTAGATTTTGCTTACAAAATGCTTAATAGTTTAGCATAACTACTAACTATTACTCCCCGAAAAGTAAAAAAGGAAATCAAAGTAATAACTAACAAAAGCTTAATATTTCTTCGGGGGGAAAACCAAAGAAATTTAACTTTGCTCAAGAAAGGAATGTTTTTCAGTTGAACAGTTGTAATCCTCAAGGTAAAATTCTGGATACGACATGCAGGTGCTGAGTAATCTAAGAATATTTCTCAGTTTAGTTCTGCACTCTGAGATGCGATCATAAACCTCCCTCGGAGATCTTACCGGACATCACTATCGCCCTGATGATGACTTACAAATTAAATCAAAATGTTGGCAACAATAAAATAATTACCCAAAATTTTTGGAGTATTTTATTTTTCTGATCCTGGTCGACACCGTGACTTATTTCTCCAGCATAATACTCGACGGCAGACGAACCTATAGTTCGTTACCTAGTAGTTAATTAGTAACCATGTTACTAAAATGAATGTGATATGAAATGCTTAGGAAAACAATAACAATATGTGTAGAAAGTTCACAACCTCTTCCTATCATGAAGGCGAGAGTGAATGTCACCAAGATCCCGTATTCATGATTGAGAAGTAAGGATTAGAAATTAGAAAACTTAGGATGGATAGGTGAAGGGTGGGGGGTGGGTATGAGACGGTAGATACAAAGGGAGAATAGCCTGCATCAAATGGGGCAATACCAGGAAAAATAGGTAAAACATTATCGCGGATAAGTAACTAAGGATCTAGGAGAAATGTTCGATAGGTTTATTTTGAAGGAGGGCTAATGGTTTATCAGGATGTTGAAAATGTTTGAATAAGTTGAAGAAATTTGTTCTATGTCAGTTTGGTCGTTAACTGGATTATGATGTAAGTTAAAGTGAACGGTCTCAGATAAAAGGCGTTTGTGTTCATAGGGATCAGTGGTAATGTTTCCACATAGAAAGAATGGTAATGTTCTGTGAGGACAGGTTTTATTTGTTTTTGTTAGTGTCATTTTTGTGATTGTTGATTCCAAGGGAAATAGGGTTTATGGTTTGGCCAATGTATGAACCACAAATGACATGTCTAAATTCGATTATTAGAAAAGTTGAAAAAAAATTACTATCGTAATATAATAAATAATTTTTACCCCAGAAAGTTTTACTGACTTGTCAATGAAATAAAAGGAAAAATATGAAAAACAAATGAACTTTATAATAATACTATACATTTTTTTCTTTTGTGTGGTATTTAATCCCACGTAAATTTTAACAATTTTTAGTGAATGGAAACAGAATAAAAAATCTAACTGTCCCAGCCAGGACTCGAACCTGGATATCCTGCTATTCAGGCCGGTGCATTTTCCACTTATGCTACCGTGGCAAGTATGAGAAGTTATTAAATAACTATCATAGCTTCTATTATCCGTCTTCATTGGTTTCTGCAAAACATCTTCCAATGAAGACGGATATTAGAAGGTATGATAGTTCTATATTCATTGGTGGTGGAAATAACCTTTCAGTTATTATATTTCGTCATCTGTTAGAGCGCTGTAAGGATAGCAAAATTTCACCCTCGGACCCTTTTACCTTAAAGCACCAACTTTGAAAATCTCTCTGTCTTCAATCCAATTCAATTATTTTTCTTAAAGAAAAATAACTACTGAGCTTTATTACTAAAATTTAGCCTAGAAAACAAATAATTAGTCGAATAAATTCTTTAATTATAAAAGGGAATTCGAACCATGATTCTGAATGCCTTTTTGACAATAATTTATTGATATCATTATTACAACAAAAATCATTTAGTCTTGTAATTTTAGAGGAATTAATTATTATAAGCTTTCACATAAAATATCAAATACCATGGTTTCATTTGATTAAATCTAGCTCAAGAAAAAACCCGAAAGGACTTAATATCAAAAAATAAAACTACATTAAACTAATGCTGTTTAACAAAACTAAATAAAAATAAAAATCTTAAACCTTAAAATCTCCGGTTTTCTGCAAGAGATCTTTAGTTACAGCGCTCCTACTACAAAGGGTTTGTCTGCATCAAAACCATGCAGATATTTTGATTCTATCTCTAAAACATATCATAAATCTGAGCCTTGAATCCGGAACCACAGTTTCAGTTTTTTTTAATTATTATTACCTATTTGAATTAGCATTCTGTTTTTAAAAGTAAAAAGAAAATTATAGAAGTTGATAATAACTCTTTAGCTATTAATACTATATTTTAAATATATTCAACCAATTTATAATAGTTAAATTATTAGACATATATATTATCAATTCACAAACATTTTTCATTTTTTTTTGTAAGTGAATAGTTATTATGCTGAAAATTTATTAATTAAGATAATGATATTGATGTACTGTCGTATTTGGACAGTTAACTAGGAGTCTAACTCGAGTGAAGTTATATGCTGCCACCAGTGTGAAGGAATAAAGGCCCTTCCCAATTCTATTATAATAAAAGGTGAGGATAGTTCAAAAAAGAAAGATTTATACTAAATAATTTCATTATTAACGTGAATTAATCAGTACAATTAATTCTATCCTGAACGTCCTCTAAAATGATTTAGCAGCTTAAGATCACATCCAGAGTCATTTCTCATAGAGGATCAAAAGTCTTATGTTAAATCAAATTAAAGAATAAAACAAAATGTAATGAGTAGATCTTATGATTTAGATTAGAAATAAGATACAGAATTTTCACTTACAAAAGTTTGTGTGGGGAGGTGTTTGTGGTAGTTGACGGACTACTGCCATATCCAACCTCATCAAGGGATCTCCCTTGTTGGAGGGGGAACCCAATCGCTGGGAAGAGAATTTGTTTGGTCAGCCTTCCAGGGTAAGGTCTTTTTGTCTTGGAAGGGACAGCAGGCAATATGCCATATGTCTATAATTCTAAAAAAGGGCAGGCACTCTGACACCAACTATTCGGTTCTCAGGCTTTTTGTCCTTGAAAGGATGTCCTCCAGGTTCCATCCTCTAGGTTCCATTCATGTCATAAAGTCTTACTAATGGCAACCACTCAGTTCTCAGGCCTTTTGTGCATGGTTAGGGATGCCTGACTCTTTCCTAGAAGAAAAAATATCTTATATTTCGTGAGTTCTAAATGATGGCAGCTATTCCGACAGTACAACTATTCCCTATAAGAGAAACAGAAATACATAGAATAATGATGAAAGAACTATTTTATTTATTAAGGTTGTTTTTAACTTTAACAATACTTCTTCATGAATTTTAGGTTATCTTCTACATGAATCTTGTGTATGGAGTGACATTCACAGGAAGTGGTTTTTTCTACCACGACGAATGTCTACAGAAATGTACAATGAGGAGACTGACGAAAGTCAGGGAACTAATATTCTTTTATTGGCTGATGAAGATTTCAAAAATATTGAAGTAGGTCCACCTATTTTCTTCATTATTTTCCAAAATAGTTATTTATTATTTCACATTATGTGACAATTTTATCCCACAATTGTTTCAATTATTATCTTATTGCCATTGAAGGTAGAGGAAATAATTTTTCTAACAAAAATCAAATTTTGGGATGTAATGAAAATACATATTTTCCCCAGAATTATTTATTTTTCAGTCAGTCTTCAATTTTACTGTGTGGAAGGGTAGTAAAAAGGAGAATTTCATTATATATGGAAACTAACAATCTAGCTTTTCTTAGTGTAATTCAAATTTGATGTCACAATATTTTTAGAAATTTTTATTCTTACTCTTTTATGTGATAAGAAATACTTTATATAGGAATTCTTTTTAATTGCTAGACATAGAGGCCATGTCTAAATTTTTTTTATCGTATAACTTATTGAAGTGCCAAATAATTCTAAAATATAAATTGACAATTTTAAAATTGAAAATGCCTGCCAAGTTAGATAATAATTAATTGTTTATCATTAGAAAAAAAATTTTTTTTTCATTATTTACTTTTGTATTAAGACATGTGAATAGTTATTTATTTTTGCTTCTCTTATCTTCAAGGCTAACAATGTCTTATCTTATAAGCTGATTATTTATGGAATAGTAAAAATTCTGTAACACAAGAGAAATATTTCCTAGCTATAATAAAGAAGACTAAAATTTCTCTGGTCTTACTTAATACATTAACTAATTAAGCTATTATCAAAATATATGGTGAATATTAAGAAATCATGTATTGTTATTTATTTTAAGGAGAAAAAATTTTAAATAAAGGGCCCAGTCATTTTTACCTTATAGTTAATACAAGTTTGAATGCTTTAGGCTTTGATCATTTTTGCTCAAATGATATCATATCAATCAGAATCAATTAAAATTGATACCTCCATGGCTTGGGGTCTATCTCCTCAAATAAATGTATTGTGGGAAAAACTTGGCCTTTCTTTAACCACTCAATTGTATTACAATATATGAGCTACAAATATGAAAATATTCAAAAGAAAAAAAAAATTGAAATCAAAAGAAAAGATAATTGATAAATAATTTGTAAATGTACATTTTTTTCCCCTATACAGTGAATGTCTTTCTTTATTTTCTTAAGGTAGTTCTGTGAACAAAATGATTATATGAAGAATAGTGGTGAAAAATTGAGGGAACCTTGCAAAAGATAAAATCAAATACCTCATACAAATAAGAACAGTTTCATAGATTCAAACCAGGCATTATGCATAGTCTAATGATTAGCTTGCAGTGTATATTGAATATAATTGTCATCCAAAAACTACTTGTCCTATTAATTTACAGTTTACTAATGTTGCTGAAATTTCCAAGAAAATAATTTTTTATCTGATATCAGATAGGTGACAATATTGGACACCAAGAAATGCTGTAAAGATTTATACTATCAGAAATTTTCCTTATACTTATCAATGAATGGTAAAGATTAAATCTCATCAAGATAAAACTTAAAACATTTCTCACTAATAGTCATTTTTTGAACGAGAATTTTAGTGCTTGAAAAGTGAGGCTACCACCAGCATAGACAGTTTAAAAAAAAGCTTAGTGAATGAAAAAAGTTCAATTAATTAAGAAATAACTGCCAAAGCAAAATAATTCATGTAAGTTGACTCATTAAGTATATAAATGAAATAAAATAAATCAAGACCAGGTCATAAATAAGGGTTATCAATATTCTCTTTTTTAAAAGCCATTGTGTTCTCGGTCACCGCAAAGGAGAAAACAAAATTTAAAATTGTAATATCTTTGTTATTATTATTATAACTCTGAATAATCTAGTATTATAAAATTTAAATTCTTAATAAGCTCAAGTCTCAGTAATAGCATTTTCTCATAAAAATGTGAAGAAGAAAAAATACAATTTTTCTGGGCTTAATTCTGAAGACAATACTTCTTTTTGGTCAATTCTGCATTGAATAATCAACAAGATGGTTGTCCGACAATCTTTACAACTAAAAAGACAAAGATCATTTATGTCTTGTGTATTGATAAAATATTATCAATTTTGACTGTCATTAATATTTTCTAGAAATATTGACTATCAAAGACTGAAAACATGTTTATAACTGTATATAATTTTTGGAATATTTTTAAGTTAAAATAAAAAGTTTGCTTAGAATTTTTAACAAAATAATTGATATTATTTATGCTTATTTATGGAAACATTTATTTATTATCTAATAAATTTACATTTAACATTTACATTAACTGAAGAACTAATTTTGTTTTTGGTTTAGGGAACTAAAAATTTCCTTACGGTAAATTAAGCACGTTTATGAAATTGATTAAGGTGTTTAGGGAAGGGAGCAAAATTTAAAATTGTAATACCTTCATTATTATTAAAAATCCAAAAAATTTTAAAGAACCCTATTTGTTATTTTCTAACATATGTATTCTGTAACATTTTTATAAAAATGCATATTATATAGAGTATTTAAGGATATAACTTTGAGGGTTGGATGAGACCCCTCTCCCCCTTTTTTTAATAATTTAAAAAAAATTTTGCATTTTAGAGGTAATATCTTTGTTATAATTGGTGTTATAAAGATGTGTATTGATTTGATATGGTTAAAATATAATTTTCTAAAACATTTTATAGAAAAGCCTTTTAAGGTAGATATTTAAGAATATAACTACCTAAGTTGTAAGCACTACCACGCCAATCTTGACCAAATT
>KZ807026.1:55084-76951 GCA_000696205.2 Oncopeltus fasciatus
TTTATATGTATTATATGGTTTTTCAATATTTCAACATATATATATATAAAAAAAACTTCAAGCTATTAATAAATGTTTAATTTTTCTAAATTTTCATTTTTAGGCTAGGACTATTGGAGAAGTGATACCTACCCATGGCTTCTCTACTTTCAAGTTCATTCCAGGGACCAACGATGAAGTAATTGTTGCCTTGAAAACAGTGGAATTCAAAGGGAAAATAGCCTCATACATTATGGCTTTTACAATATATGGAAAGATTCTAATGGGAGAAACTAAAATTGATGATACCAAATATGAAGGCCTTGAATTCATATAATACTTTGTATAGTGTTGTTGAATGAACATATATGTAAATAGAAAGACAAAAAAAATTAAAAATACATTTCCAGGTGTCTGTGATATTTTTACATAATTTATAAAAATTGAATTGGCTCACATTTGTCATTTATTTTACTAAGGACTAATTAATAAGTGAGTTTGTATTATTCAATTTTGATAGTTTTATTATGAAGTATTAGGGTGATTTAAACATGTGCCAGGATCTAAAATAAAAAAATAATTTCATATCTTATGGGATGGTTTTTGCAATAGAAAAAAATTAATTTTTCCTTCTGTCCAATATGGGGATGAGCCTCCCTCCAGTCTAGGCCCAAAGATAAATCACCCCTTTTATCTTGTGTCTGCCCACTTGAGATTTGTTTATTGTCTGGACAATCAATACGAGTTATCCATGCAATTTTTATTTTTAAATCTGGAAGAATCCAATTAGTTTAAGGCAGAAGCTTGAAACTGTGATATGTTTTTTCCTGTATAAACTCTTAAAATAAAACTATTAAGCTTTTTCCATGTTATCAGTATTTGTTTTGGACATATATCAGACACAATAAATTATTTGATGAATGTTTCCTAAGCTAAGTTGAAGTATACTTAATGAATATGATCTTCCTTATGTCTTTTTTCTCAACTCATAAACTCATATTTTGTATGGGGTCATACACGGTATGTATTTTATGTATATATTTCCTTCCTATAACCCCTAAAATTTTTGAATTACTATTTGATTCTTAATTAATATTAATTCATTATAGTATCATAAAAGTTGTTCTTTTAGGTTATACTAAGTAAAAAATTAAAATAACACAATTTGCTTAAGTTAGAATAATTACAGCATGATGTGAATAAAATTTCATTGTATCAAACTTTTGTTGATACAAAATACATTTCTTGCAAATGGGGGCAGGGTTTTAAGAAAATTCATTGACCAATGTTGCCTTTGTAGACTTAAAGCCATATGATTATTATGGAAATGTTTACAGCCTCCATCTTGATGCCTAGCTTAGATTAAATTTGAAGTCAAAATTAATGATTTTTAAAAATAGCTGATTTTAGTTTTAAACTGTACACATAGAGCTACTATTTTGTCTGACGTTAAAACTATGGTTTTACAATAATTTGTGTGATTAATGACTAATAATTTTTGTATTTTCATGATTTCTAACATTTTTCTTCAATAATCTCTTCAATGTACCCAAATATAATAACTCTAGTAAAAATTGTTCAACATTGCAGTTCATCCAATTAAATTGGTATTTTAAGCTTTAAAACAATTGCAGTGAAATGATTTGTATCCGAATACAAATAACAGTTTTACCCTCAACTGCAAATTATGTGTTGACCATATTGGCAAAGAATGATTTAAAAACTTCAAGAAATGATTTTTCTTCTTGCCTTCAGAAGATATTCCCTTTCATATTTGACCAAATTTAATTCTGCTCTTTTCTATGACTTAGGTTTTGTAAATGTTCCTCTAATATATAACTGAATTGTTAGAGTACTTATATTCACATAAAGTAGTGCTTATTGGCATAACAAATTATATTATTTACCAATAATATAGAATGGGTAAATGTTTGCTTAAAAGCTCAAGGTTCTTTAGTTGTTAGGAAAAATGGTTCCCTATATAGCAAAGAATTCCTCTTTTTTTTACATATAAAATAACTGTAATTTGTGGGAACATTATTTTTAAATTACTGGCCATGGAAATCCAGTTTCAAAGTTTATTTTTTTGTTCAATTCTTTATGAAATAAACATATATGAGATGCATATGTTATCATTATATTATGGGAAAAATAGTTCATAGTATAGACTCTTTTGAAAGAAATGAATTAAGTCACTATTAAATAGCATTATTTGTTTCACGCAAATCTAATTATTTTGTAATTCATTTTGTACAAACTTAATACTAGTAAAACACTTATTAAATTAATTACTAATTGTAAGATTTAGAGTTTAATTTAAACAATAAATTGTTCTTAATTCATTGAGAAAGACAGTATTTGAGCCATTTGAGTTTACAATAATACATAGGCCTATTTTTACTTGTATTAATGCAAATTAATAACTACAATGTCTGTGTTCAAACACTTTTTTTTTTTAATGGGTCAAATCTTCAATGAAATGGTTTCAAAACTTCATTATAAAAAAACCATTGATTGGTATTTTGCTCATTGTATGTACTTCATTTAAAATTATAGTAATTGAAGGGTTAAGTGAAAGAAGGGGATAGGTGCCATTTTCACTGTATGAGAAAACTGAAGTCAAATGTTGGCTTTGACAGGTTTTCTTTTAGAAATCAGTTACCTTATATATACGTTGCTTTAAATAGTATGAATAAAATAATTAAAAGTACCACTTTTCATCCTTATCTAGCAAGAGGATTAAGATTTTTTCCAATAATGTTTATCACCTTCATACACTCAGCAGTTCAGTTACAAAATGGAACCCCCTGAATTATGTATATTATATTTTTTTCAAACGACTTTCATGTTTTGGTTTTATATGATTTTAAAATGAATTAATATTGTTTGTGACAGTCATATTTTGTTTTATATTCTGCTCTATTTGTGTGTTAATTCAAATACATTCTATAAAGCCTATTTAAAAAAAACTGGTGTTTTTAATAAATATTTTTACCATGTTTTCCTAGAAAAACTGGAAAGATTGTTTAGTTATAAGAGATCATAGATTCTCTTTTCACTAGATTATTATCTCTATAAAAATTGTTTTACTATTAATATTTCATTTTTATTCATAACCTACAGCTACTACTAAAACTTTTCAATTCGTTATCTGTTTTTGAGAAACCTTTGATAGTTTTGGGATCAAAAGAGATATCTCTCGTTCAAGCACTAATGCTCTTACCTAGGCTGGAGCAATATTTGGAGGAAACACTTTGTTTCCTAAATTACGTTATCCCCTTAGATTTCTGGTGGAGCCAATTATAAAGATTTTAAAAATCAATGAATATACAACTATACCAATATATATATTACCTACATACAAATATCAAATAAAACAAAAATTAAAAACATAATGAATACTCAACAATAAGGTCGTAGTATAATTACAAGTTTTTTGTAATTTTCTTCTTATATTTTATTTTACATATTTTATCTTTCATTCTTCTTATTCAAATTAGCTTAGTGTTACATAAATTAGTAAAGGGCATACTGAGATACTTAGTGAGTGTTATATTAGAACGTATATCCAATATTCAAATTGTTCCTAATAATTTTTTTTTAAGTACATGACGCAGAAGCAGTGTAATTTAACCAGATAACACAGTAAGCATATTAATTCCTTATGGTGTTTATAAGTAAGAGTAAATGTTTGACCACTTAAGCTTTACTCAAGACTGGTGAAAGTGCTCACTCAGTGCATTTTTTGTAAAGAATTTTATAGAATAAAAACATTAGAAAATTATCAAAAGGAAAGTTTTTTGACCGTAGATATTATTGTTAGATGATTTTAGTTGGGGTTTGGTCAAAGTAGATCTAAAAAAAAAAATACAAATTTGAAAAAGTGTATTTTATTAAGATTATCTGCCAACATTTCGGCTTACATTGTAAGCCATCTTCAGGGCTGTCTATCATAAAGACGAGAGAGGACGCCCTGTCCCTAAGTTTACATTTCCATGACGAACAGCAATGAAAAGCCTAAATATTGAATTAGACTTCTATATTTTTAAATAAGTGTCTGCCTAAAACAGTTAAAAGTTACATTCTTAAATATCTGTCATAATATACTTTTATTTAAAAAATGTCAAAGAAAAATGTTATAAATTGCTTGTTATTCAGTTTTACTTATAATAATATAGATATTAAGCATTTAATTTCTGGTTTCCCTCTTAGTCTACCATTTGACTAATGTTAACCATCAATAAACTCATCCAATACTTACAAAAAGGAGCTTAAAAACTGAATTTGATTTTCTTATTTTTAAAAATAAAATTAAAAATGAAATATATATTTATTTATTGATGTGTGTGTGTGTGTGTGTGTGGTTCAAATATATTAATCTAATATAACCCATCATTAATAGGTCATAATAGCCTGATCTATATTAAATTAATTAATAGCTAGATTCCCCTACGTAAATCTTTTAATATATATGTGTGCTGCAACTGTTACTTGATCTCAGTTTTATGATTTTAAAATCATTCATTATGGTGAAAGCTCTAATCAATACACACACACATATATAATACATTACACATATATGACAATAAAACAATATAAATTACTGACTAGGTATTTGTTTCTATTCTTAAAAATGCCAGTTTTAATGAGTTCATTGTCGAATTACAATGTTATGTTTGTGATTTAATATTTATTAGCTCTGTAACCATTGATTATAACCTGTGTGGGGATGTATGAAAAATGGCTTGTTCAGTGTCTACCTCAGCTGGGAATCAAAATCGTACTTTCCAGGTAGGCACGCTGACCTTTACACCACCAGGGCAGAACCATATTACAATGGAACATTAATGGAATTCAAATACATTTTTCTGACTTGAAAACATTAATTGCAGATAAACAGTGTAAGAAACTCCTTTGCGGCCTGTGGATACAAATTTTCAGTTTGTCCACATTAGAAGTTTCTTGCACTGTTTATCTGCTATTATTGTTTCCAGGTCAGTAAAATGTATTTTAATCAATCAAGCTGAACAATATATTTATTCTTGGGATTATTCCATACTAAAATTTATTTTATATTTGAACATAAATATGAGGCATAATTTAACTAAAGACCTGAAAAATAATATGATTATATAAAATTNTGTCTCCAAATTTTTAATAATATAAAATAAAATTTTTCCTTTGAATGAAGGGAGAAAAATGCAAACAGAAGGAATCCCAAATCCTATAAATCCAATATTTAATTAATGTTATAGTAAATCTCAATCATATTTTATAAGTAAAAGAGTGTTTCAATATTTTTGTATAATTTAAAAATATAGTCTTTTGAGATCTTACAGCAATTAAGACATACTAGACCCACCTGGTTTGAGAACTAAAATCATACTTCATCATGGCACTGGTAATACCCCAGTATACACAAGCAACAAAAGAACGATTGGAAAATTTTCCATCTGAATATATCATAAATATAAAACTTTATTATTTTAAGCTTACAGGTTATATATTTAAGACAGTTTCTTTTCAAATAATAATACTCAATACAATAATGAAAAAGTACAATTAGCTTGAGAGCATTATTACTCTTTGTTAATATTTTCCAGAATTGTGATTAAGACATTGAGATCTTCAAAATTTAATTCAGCACTGATTGTATTAGTAAGATCCTCACTCTCAGGAGTTTTTCTTGATTCATTAAGATGTAAATGTAGTAAAAGAAGAGGTTCTTGGACGGCACTAATTGCACTTGTTCCCATAACATACTGAAACAAACAAAACTTTTTTTAAGTTTATTAAAGCAAAATATACTTAATTTAAAATTTTTAATATTGAAATAGCACAGTTCCAAGTTTTCGAAAAAGGCTTTCTAAAGGTTCATTATAATAAAATAATTATAAACATGTCCTATTTTCAGGAAGCATAGATCATAAGATCATTAAATGAATAATTTCTAAACACTGCACTAAGTAAAACTGAATATAGCACAAGTTTCATGTACTCCGTTTTGTAAAGAAATATAGTGGATAGAGAAACTTCTTAAACTCACTATTGATTTTTTTTTATAACATTAATTAATTTGTTCAATGCGAATAGTAGCCTGTATCAATTGTCGAATATTTCTGTCTGAGTTGGTTGTCCATAGATCTAAACAGATGGTAATCAGTAGGTGAAAGGTCAGGGGAATAAGAGTGGATGTGGCAAAATTTTCCAGCCAATTTGTCCCCAGGTCAATTTGGCAGTGTATGGCCAAGTATCGTCCTGAAGAAGTAGAAACCCTTTTCTAATAATTAAAGCCAGAATCAAAAAGCTTTACCTTCGAGGGGCAAAGGTTTAATATTGTGGAGTATACTTCTGCAGTGTAATTTTACCTTTACTTAGAATCTCAAAGTGAACTACACCCTCAGCTGTTTAGAAAACAATTAGCAAAATTTTCTTTGGATGGAGATCAGGGGAAATTTTTTAAAAATTCTCATCAGCCGACAACCAATATGATAATCTAAAATTATTGTACAAAACCAGTTGATGAGCTTGCATAAAAATGGTTCGGTTTATAGGTAGGAAGTGAAAGAAGATGTAAATTTTAAATGGCTTGCCATATTAGTTTCTGAAATTTACAAGGAATCTATTTATCAAGTCATTTCACTCTTCCCAATTGATGGAGATAATTCCAGGCAGCGGTTGGAGAAATATTAAGCTGTAAAGCCCTCTCTTTATAAAGAGATATAGAGAAGAAGAAATTATTAAATTCTTTCGAAAAAAAATAATGCTATCACTACATAAATAGAAAAATGAACTAATATAGTTGCAACATTAAGTAAAACAATTTCTATTATGGAAAATTATTTTATCCAAATTTTGAATAAAATTTCTACAAACCTTGAACCTAATTATAAATTATAACCTAAATCTAATTATAACAATATTAAAGAAACAGCCCCCAAAAAATCTTAATATTAAAAAAAAAAAAATCTGGTACATCTAAAACTACCTAGTCAATTATGTCAGAGCTGTAAAAGGCCCTATCTCCAGAGATTCTACCAGTTCTAGCACAGACATAGGACGCCAGTCTGTTCCAGTCCAACCTTCTGGAAGGGTTAAAAAGAAAATTCTAGAATAAACATTACAACTTAATTATTAGTGATTTAGTTGTTAATTTAATTTATTTTCATAATTATAATAAATTACCAATTGTCAAGCAAAATTTTATATCCAATTTGTCTTAAATTAAATAAATCTTCATGTTAATAAAAATCATTATGCACTTGATCGTAAACATTCAAATGGTTATATATTTTACACTTAATAATTTTTCTCCTATCTTAAAATTTTATTCCTAACTTATTTTGTAAACTCACTTTGTATTAACAACAATTGTATTATTGCTGCCCTGCAGGAGACCCATCTCAATCCAACTAATCCAAAATTTTAATATAAATGGATTTTCAATTGTACACAAGGATTTTAATGAAGCTAAGTTTTCTTGCGATCAAATTGCAATTTAATAAAAGTAAATATAAGTAAATCTCTTCAGGCTGTAGCAGTCCGAGAAGAGACTCTCTTCCCTCTTACTATTCTCAGCCTTCACTTGTCTCCTGGTCGTCTGTCTCTTTATTATACAAAATTTAAATGACATTTTAAATGAGACTCACAATAGTCTTCCTTCCAATAACTGTTATAATTTTTAGAGATTTAAATGCTCATAATGAACTTTGGGGAAATTATTGAACTGATTCTCGTAGAAAACTAATAGCAAATTTTCTTGATTCAAATAATTTAAATATTCTTAATGAAAGAAATATACTAACCTATGTTCAAATAGAGTTTTTTGACCATAGGTATTATTATTAGATGATTTTTGTTGGGGATCGGTCAAGTTGATAGTCCACCTTGACGGAACCCCAACAAAAATCATCTAATTATACTAACCTATGCTTCTCTGCAATTAGGTTCTACGTCTATTATTGATCTTTCAATTTGCTCAACTACTTTAAAATTTCATTGGTGAAGGTTGGACGATCCCTAAGGTAGTGATAATTTTCCTTTATTATTAAATATACCTGATAAATTCAATACGATTATCATTCCTCCAAGATGGATGTTTGATTATTCTGATTAGGGATTTTAGGAATCTTGCAGACTAAATCACAAACCTTATTCTCAAAATGAAAGTTAATGTGAACGGTTTCAGATAAGAACTGTTTGTGTTCATAGGGTTCAGCAGAAAGAATGGTAATGTTATAAAAGTCAAATGTGTGTCTTAGTGAGGGCAGTTTTTATTAGTTTTTTTTTTTTTTTTTATGATTGGTGATTCTACAGGAAATAGGTTTTTTAGTTTGCCCAATGTAAGAACCATGGTAATTAGGAGTGGAACAAGGAATTTTATGAACAACATTAGTTCTGATAGAAAGGGGGATAGGTCTTTAAGGATGGTGTAAATGGATTTGAGTTTGTTGCTAGTGGAAAAAGCAAACAAGGTTAGGGAAAGTTTTTCTGAGGGATAAGTCATTGGTGTTACGGATAATAAGGGTGTCAAGGAAGGGGAATTGATAGTCAGACTCAATTTCAATGGTAAATTTGAGACGAGGGTGGTAAGAGTTAAATGCAGTAAGGATCTGAGGGATTTTTATTGGATTGAGAATGAGGAACAGGTCATCAAAATGTTTTTAAGGAAGAAAATGTCGTTGTGAAAGGGTGGAAGGATAGAGTCTAGGAGGTCATTAAGGGTGATGTTGGAAATGTAGGGAGCAAGGTTATTTCCTATAGCCAGACTGTTAATCTGGTTATAGTAATTACCTTGGTAAAGGAGATAGCCGGACATACAGCAAAGGGAAAGGGACTCAAGATAAGTCAACTGGGATAGTGTAGAATGGTCTCGGATTGTAGTCCAATGTTTATCAACAATTTGAAGGGCTTTATCAATAGGTATATTAATAAAGAGAGGAGCAAAGAATGTAGCCTTTAGGAATAAGTAGAGATTCAAGCTGTGTATTTAGGTCAAATTAGATTTTTTTAAGTCACATGAGTTGGCTAGGAATCTGTAAAGATGTTAGGAGAAATTTACTCAGTTTAGATACGGAAGAGTAAATATTGGAGACAATGGGGTTGAAGTACTTTTCTGGCTAATATTGTTAGAAAACCCCCTCTGCCCCATTGTAGGTGTGGTTAATTATATTTTGTGCACGGTAAATAACACTGCACAACAAAAAAATATTTTTTGAATGTTTCCTACACTAAATTAGTCTATTTCTACTAATTTTGGAGTGATAAAAACGAAAATAACATTGAAAATTTTTTATTAGCTCTGGTTTTTGAGATATACAGCACTTAATCTTAAAGAGTAGTTATACTATACGAGAAAAGTGAAAGTACAAAAAACAATATTGTTATGTTTCTTTTAGAATATTTTAAGTACAAAATTGATTAAAAAAAAACATTATTCTTAGTGTTTTGACAAATAAAAGAGGTTTGTACCACCAAATTTCAATTAAGTCAATCCGATGTATTGTAAGATCGCTGTCGTTTAGCTTGTCTTTTATAAAACACTTCTGGAGCATCCTGTACTGAGCTGTCTGTACTGAGATATTTTCACATCATGTTTTAGAAGATTCCACTGTTGTAGTCTTGACCCTAACAGCTCAGCCTTTTCCTTAGACAAGCCAAGATCTCTTATAAGGTCACTCAACTCTGCTTGACTAATTCTGTGCGGATCACTAGACCTATCGCTTACATCAAAATCAGGGTCATAGGATGTAGAAGGATGGGTTGCTTCTTGTAAACAGACTTCATCACTTTCCTCTAAAATTTCATAGTTTTGGGGTGGAGAAGGGACTGGCAAATTGTCTGAGTGTGGTACAGGCCGAAGAGCAGATGGGAGATTAGGGTATTTCACCGTTCCTCTTTTCTTCATAGATAAACCTTGCTTAATGGGAGGAGTTAAGCAGAAATAACAGTCGTCTGTATGATTGGTAGGCTCACGCCAAACCATAGGTACTGCAAAAGCCATTGCCCGCTTGTTATTTTTCAGCCACTCTCGCAATATGACGGAACAAGAATTACAACATATATGAGGAGCCCATGATTTATCTTGGTCCCCAACTTTTACACCAAAATAATGTTCATAGGCAGTCTTAATGATAGGTGACATTTTACGTTTCTGAGCCTTAAATGTTATTTCACCACATATATAGCAAAAGCTATCGACAGAATTCACACACTTTCGAGGCATTTCAGATCAGCACTTAAATTAATTTAAAAATCAACTTCACAGATAATTTCAATAGCAACCAGGTGCCTACAATTGACAAACTCCAAAGGTTATGTTTACTACTTATGAACAGCTGATGAGAGGGGTGTTATGTAAACAAACATGTGTACCAACTGTTGGTGATGAAATATTTCATTTGTTGAAAACTCAATATATATATAATAGAATGATACTATATCTTGAAAAGAAGGCTAATATATAATTTTTATGGTCATTTTCGGTTTTAACACGTGGAAATACATTAAAATCAGCTAATTTCAACCCCGAAACAAAAACTTGGTTGTTCAGTGTAATCTAAAGGGTTATTATAACTAGCAATGAATATAGAACTATCATACTTTCCATAATCCGTCTTCATTGGTTTCTGCAAACCATCTTCAAAAGCACTCGCCAACAGAAGATGGTTTGCAGAAACCAATGAAGACGGATTATGGAAGGTATGATATTTTGTGTAGTTTTTTTTTTTTTTTTTCTAATTCTATAGTTTACTACATTCATATTTTGATATCACATTACATTTAGTTATGGCAATTCGAGGTAATAATAATGTTACTCCTGTAATTTTTGTGGTTTTTATTTTTATTTATATTTGTATTCTTATGACATTGTATTTCAACAGCCCTGAAGATGGCTTACAATGTAAGCTGAAACGTTGGCAGATAATTTAAAAAATACACATTTTTTAAAATTTGTATCTTTTTGGATCTACCTTGATTGAACCCCAAGAAAAAACATCTAATAAAGTATTTTTTAAATTCTATTCCCTGATACATCATGTTCTTAAACCTTAAATATCACATTTTTAGGAGGGGGGGATGATTAAAATTATTTTGGCTGAGCAAAAGTTTTATTCTTTTATTTTTTTAAAAGAAAAATCTTATAAGTAGGCAACAAACAAGATTATTAGTTTAAAAACTCTTTAGTACTAGTATTATTTGTCAAAACTTGATTAAAAAACTGACAGGTCCAAGGTTTTATCTACTATAGAATACAATATTTATTTCCATAAATCTAAATATAAATTGGAATATGAATACATCCATGTGCATGTAATTTATATGTTATACATCATTATCAGTAATACTTCACTACTGAAAAGACATCATTGAAAGTGAAAAACACACATCCATAATACTGATACACATAACCCATACATTTGAATATAACATCATACAATACAAATACATAATATCACTTACATAACATCATTTATCATAAAATCAAACACAAATATCACATACTTATGAAATATATATTATCATGATATAACATCAGTATTTTAAAATATTTTTTATGAGAATTAAAAAAAAAATACTATTTTTTAATAGTTTTTTACTCATTAGTAATTTGTTTACTTTAGAAGAAAAAACAACTACAACACTCTCTTTATCTACAATGATNAAGTTTTTTTGTTGGGGTTCGGTCAAGGTAGATCCAAATATATACAAATTTAAAAAAGTGTATTTTTTAAAAGATTATCTGCCAACGTTTCAGCTTACATTGCAAGCCATCTTCAGGGCTGTAGAAATACGTCATGAGAATACAATAATCAATGACACCAACTCTGCCTTCACCTGATTTGAAAATAACCGCTTCAATCTCATCAATGGTTGCAAAGAGATTTAGACTCTATTTGCTACAGACATAGATTACCTTTCCAATTCTGCGTGCTATTGAACATGGTGATGATGTGATCCAAGTACTCTCATTTGTTAACTTCTAGGAAACTGCCGATGATCAGTCCAGGATTGTGCTCCAGATCACATTAAGCTAGTAGCATTCTTGAAGTACCCCCCAACAGCCACTGCAACTTCCTCGGGTTAAGGAACAGCTGGTTACTCAAGGACCACTCACCTAATCTTACGAGATCCTCATTTACTGTATGAATCCAATCCTATTTACTCTCTGGATACTCACAGTACCGTATCACAATGTCATCCACAAACAAGTGAACTTTTCTGCATAGAATTAGCTATGCTTATGCTCTATCATTGATGTAGACCAAAAGAACAGTGGTTCCAGTACAGAACCCTGAGGGACTCCTGTGTGGCATTTCATCCAAGAAGAGGTCTCACCACCAGCCAGTAAGGCAAGAAAGCATCCAGGAGCCAACAGCCGTGAATGAAACAGCCCTTGAGAAATCCAGGGACAACCAAATAGTCACCTTCCAATCGTTGATAGCCTTCCTTATATGCAGAGCACTGCATGTACTGTGCCACTGGCAAAAATCTGATCTAGTGATGACTAAGACGATACTCTAGGAACCGCCTTACCTGCTTTGCTACCAATCTCTCTGTTATCTTTGAGTGCCACAGGCCTATAAACAGTGTCATCCATTGCTTCATTTATTCCAAATGATAGGGGTAAAAAGTCTGCAGTCACTGGAGAAGAAAGAGTTATCAAACAATAAATGAGAGGGAATAGAATAAAAAAATCTATCTGTCCCAGCCAGGACTCGAACCTGGATCTCCTGCTTGCCGGGCCGGAATGTTTTCATTACACTACCGGGACGAGC
Organism: Oncopeltus fasciatus; assembly: GCA_000696205.2. Classification (NCBI taxonomy): domain Eukaryota; kingdom Metazoa; phylum Arthropoda; class Insecta; order Hemiptera; family Lygaeidae; genus Oncopeltus; species Oncopeltus fasciatus. The sequence goes on from KZ807026.1 coordinate 67,843, forward strand.
CAGATAAATTATTAAATTCCCACTATACTAGCGAGATCGTGATAGATGATAGATTTGGAGTTTGATAGATTTTTTATTCTATTCCCTCTCATTAATTGTTTAAAATTTACGTGGTATAATAAACCACAACCAAATTAACAATTATAAAGAAAGAAATATCCTCCAACTTAAAATTAACATCCAAGGAATTATTAAGACTGGTCCAATCTACACTGTCTATATTTCTTCTGAAAGCTCCTTCTCAATGTTCTTAAATTTTCTTGAGAGTTTTTGGACTTCCTTGAAATAAAACCCACCTTGTTTGTAGGAGACAAACACGAGGTCATTTGCAGATATTCCAGGAACCTCAAATTGACCATGCTTAAGGGCCTTGGATACATCAGATACTCATGTCAAAGCGTTCACCATAGAAGTATATGGGTGGTTTGTGCTATAGAGAGGAAGCAGCCTAAGACCAAGAGATATAAAAATTGGTCTAAGCTGGACAGTCTTGAAATTATCTATGAAGGGATCCGTAAACAAGTTATCCCAAAAAAATAATGTCAGAAAAAATGATGTATAAGTTGACAAGACAGTCTCGACCTCTGTGAAATAACCCTCCTTATAGGAGATCAATACTCTAATCAAAACTAAAATGGCTCTATAGAGAGTGGATTTCCAGGTGGCCTTCTAAGTACTTGGATGAGTCAAGAATAACAACTCTGTAAGATTGCCTTCGAAAATTCTGTTGTTTCTGTAAATCTTTTATCCAGGAAGAATGAGCATGAGAGAGAGAGTGTGTGTGTGAGAGAGAGTGAGAGATAGTGAACTAAAGAGAGTAAGCTTAATTAAAATTATATAAGCTGCAATATATGCATTCTAAAATGATTTCTAATAACATGTGTGTTCATATATTGCATTCCTCACTGTTTTTCTCTTAATATTTTATTAATAGACATTGAATAATAGGTCATTAGTACATTATTAGTTTGTTGTAAGAGTTGAGAAAACAAAATAAAATAGTATCTTACTTAAATTTTTATTTAATAATGTCCAAACATAGGATAGAGATAAATTTTGTTTTATTGCGTTCAACAGTCACAAAATATTTCTTATTAATAATAAGGATTATATAATGAAAAAAGATAGAAATTATTGAAGTGCTAGCCATTTTGGACAAGAACATTACAAGTAGAAATTGTAAGTTTCAACTCAAATTTTGTTAAATCATTTAATTGTGCTCTTTTCATTAGTATTAATTAATAACACTAATATAAAAATTACTTTCTACACATTTTATTCTATTAACACAATTTCCAAAAACTTTAGAAGACAAAATTGAAAAAAATAAAAGAAGATATTTAAAATTTCAAAAATTGGTTTAAAAAACAAGTACTAGCCTTAGCGTGATTATTAACATAAAATATCTATCATATCGCAGTCTACAAAATAAAATCAAGTATATTTCTAACAAAATACTTTTAATCCAATCTATTAAGAAGGCTTCATAAAAAGAAAATTCGACATACATTAAGAATTTAGGAAAACACTTTAAATAAAGAGGTTTTATTATTAAATATATTATTACACATAATTCGTTGATACGATACTAAAGAAAAAGTATACCTGAAGCGACCAATCAAAATCTATAAGTTTAGCCTGACAGGAAGACATTGCCAGTTAGCTAAGATAATTGAGAGTAAAATCAAACATAGACAGCATTGGCCGGTAGTGTCTAATTGACACCCACAAAGGTTCGGATTGTATTCCAAAGAGAACTAAAACTAGCTGTTCATTTGTAAACAGAGTTAAGCTATTTATAACTTGACTAGATTTGAAAATAATTGTACTACTTTAAATAATTTAGGTCAAATACATACAGAAATATTAGTTTATTGAAAAGAAAAGAACAAGTATCGATTTCTACTCTAAGAGCCAGTTGTCTCTTTGAGATGGGTATACAACCTGCTAGTAATTATTTATCACGTTCATAATTTTTGACCAGTGTTTTGTTTTTGAAGAGTTTATTTTAATTTCTTTCTCTCTCACATTAACTTAACGTAAAAATATTTGATATCTTTAATGGGTTAAGCTTTGATTTTAAGACATTTGCTTTTGTGCAATAATATTTAGACACCTGAAATGGAGCTTGAAGGACTTCTGAAGTAAATATGCTAAATTTAAGACATATTTCTTTTCACAATACAGTTAATTATTTACTAATTAAGTTTTTAAATTTTATTATTAAAAGAGAAGAATAAAAACTTTGAATTGTGTCTTCTACTTAATTTATTTAAAATCTTATACCTCAAATTAGCTGCATAGTGTTTAACTAAAAATGAACACATAAAAAAAGATAAAATCTATGTTTTCTATTTTTTCTTAGAACAACGAACTAGAACATTTTATTATTATTATTGAGTTTAAGAAACATGAAAAATTTCCTTAATACTTTCTCGCATCCAGAAAATTCATACAATCATTTTTAATGTGCATTGTTTTCCCCTAAATGTTATTTCTGATTCTTTAAAGTGATATTTGAGAATTTATTAATTCATACAATAAAATAAGTTTAATTTCTAAAGATTAAGAATAAAATCATGATCCTTTTTTTTATATCTATGTATGTGATGAAATCTAAATGTATGAATCATGTATTTAGGACTGTTAAATACCTATATTAACAAATATAAATTACACATACAAATTTCTAGAGTTTTTACATTGAATTTGATATACCATTAAAAAAAAAAAAAATTAAAACAGTAATGAATTGTGACATAACAGTTTATTTGCATGTATTACATAAAATTACAAGTTCTAAAACCTTGATTGACAAGGTTGATAAAAGTAGATTATAAAATACTAAATAAAAGTATTAAAACAAGGAAAAAATGCAAATTTAATAAATAATACATAAAACAACTTAGTTGGAGGTTGATTGGCCATCAACTATTATACTGAAGAAATTAGTCGGGTTTTGGCCGGGATCTAAAAAATAAAATACTCCAGAATTATTGGGTAATTATTCTATTATTACCAATGTTTTGACTTAACTTATAAGTCATCATCAGTGCTGGATTATAAAACACTATTACACTAATAGAATAATAGATCGGAATGAACAGATAGAGATGTGTTATGTTATATGACAGAGAATGATATGTATATAATTCTGTAGAATAAACCTGAAATTTACTTGAATTTTTCTGTTGAATTATACGGAAAATATTGCATAAGCTGAGAAAATGTTATCTTTGTCCTGCCTAACATTAATAGTGGTAGGATTGAGATGAATGTGCACATATTCCAAAATCTGCCTTCTTATGGAAAGTGTCAGAGGTCATGGATTAGTCTTAAACAAATGATCCAGGTTACACGACGTTCCCTCTCTTTTAAGATAGCCCTGAAGATGGCTTACAATGTAAGCCGAAATGTCGCCAGGTAGTTAAAAACATACACATTTTTAAAATTAAAAAATCAATTTCTACAATTTTTTTGGATCAACCATGACCAAAAAAAGTTTTACTTAATACATTACATCTTTAAGAATTTACAATTAGTTAAATAATAAATAAAATTGTTGCTTATGAAATGGCCTGAAATATGCTCGGTTTTTCAGAATATATGAGGTGAGAATATGAGGTAACTAATTTATATATATTCATCCTATATTGTTTGCATATTCCCCTGACTTTCTTCTGGGGAATTGATGTTTAGAATCGTACCCCATGAGGTTGAGAACCTTTTATAAGTTGTATTATCACCTGATCTGTAAATTACCATCCATCTCTGGCACAATTCATTACTGAGTGAAACCTACTTGATCTGCTGTTCATCTCAGTCCTCTACTGCTGCTATCCAGACCCTCGCACCTAACATCTCTCATCTTGGAATACACCATTCATATATCAGACAATTAATGAGAGGGAATAGAATTATTCTATTCCCTCTCATTAATTGTTTGAAATTTACGTGGGATAAAATACCACAACCAAATTAAATATTTACCATTCATATATCTTTATCATCATAGATGGATCCTTATATCTTTAGATCATTTATGAACTACAATAGGATATTGTAGGAGGATCCTTTAGTACTCTGCAAGTGCTTGCTTATAACGTGAATTGATTTCACAAGTCAGGAATTTATTTTAACCGAAATACCATTTTCAGCTATGACCAAACATCCATGTTAAAATATTTCACTTACTTTATTGAATTTAAAATAAAAAGTTCTGAATCATACTTCCTTGCCTGTTACCATGTATATAGACTTCCAGTCAGTGTATAAATATCTGAGAGTAAGTTGAAGATCTTTATCTGTGTTTCTACACAGATATGAAACATCATACAATATTATAAATTTTTTTTTGTGGTATTTAATCCCACATAAATTTTACTAATGTTTATTGCAAGGGAACAGAATAAAAAATCTTAACTGTCCCAGCCTGGCTGGGACAGTTAGATTTACTTCAATTTCATTTCTTGAGAAGCTATTCTGTAAAGGCAACCAGAAAAGAAAAAAAGAAGAAAAAACATCAAAATAGTCCTTGCTTGAAGGTTGATTCCTGGGGTGTAAGAACTGTGGGAGAATTATTCCCCTAACTGAGCGTAGTTCAGCTACTTATAGAACTGTTAAGAGAAGTCATATTAAATGACTGTCATTCTCAATGTATACAGGGAACTGCAGATGGAACTTCTCACAGGGGAAAAATAAAGACAAATGCAGTGAAGGGCCTGAAGATCTGAAACAGGCTCCTGGGTTGGCTCTTCCTTTAACTCAGAAGCCTTCAGGCCAATAATTTTTCATTGCAGAACTTAGTCTTTTAACAGGCAGTTGAATTTAATCCTTTAAATTAAGTCCCAATTCCTCCCGCAAATGACTTTCATCTTTACAATTATATCAAACCTTGCAAAACCACTTAAGAAAATTTTACAATGTAAAGGACCTTCTTTGAAGACCAAATTTCTTAAATCCCTTCTTAAATACTTGAAAATGTCCTATTCCTAAACACCATAAAATTAAAAATATATAGGCAATGAACTTTTTAAATTATAGAGCCCTTTGCCTTTCTCGAGACATCATTTATTAAACTCATTCTTATTGTCCTAAATTGGACTTATTAATAAAGTTTAATTGATTTTCTTAATCTATATTATTTTTTTTTTCAGTGGGAAAGATCTAACAAAAATTATTTATTGTGAAAAATACCTTCCTTCAAAAGGTCAAAAAGAATTTTGTCCAAATAATTCATGGTTGGAGAAAAAACAGATTGAAAATCAATTAGAGGACGACTTTAATTTTATTAAGGCTAATAATATTGAAAGAGAGTAAGTACCTAGTAGAATTCTTAAAGTAGAGTTAATAACAAATATAGTTACATCTACAATGATATGAGTATAGTAATTAGATATATTTTACAGCTTTGAATATTTTGTATATTTATTAATTTAGCTAAGAGAACATTTCATAGAACATTTCAATTTCATGAAATGAAACTATTTTTATTTTTAATCATATATTAATATATAAGTTCATTAAAGAATGAAAGAAGAACAGATGTGCAATGCATAATTCAACTAGTTAAACTGGACCAAAACAAACAAAATGAGAGTTTTTGAATTAAGTTATAGTATTTTAAATTAAAACAGGAAATGCAACCTCTATATCATCCCTAAAGGGGTCAATGTTCTTGTAATATCCAAAAAAAAAATTTTTTTTATTTAGTTAAATTTGTTTAATGTTGAGAAAGCAATGCTCCATACACACTTCAAATGAGCAAAACTTTTTTTTAAGAGTATGTTTATTCAAAATTTGAATTGCTTTCAGCTAAACTTCTAAAAAAAAAATTCTTTTAGTTGAGTTTATTGTATGTTGTATAAATAATATTCCATTTACAAATCAAACTCTTTAAGGATTGTGTTTAAAGTTCAAAGTATTTTTTCTTCTTACATAATTTACTAGTAACTCATAAGTTATTTATGTTATAGTTATCAATAATATTATTAAAACTAATTAATAAAATTTTAAAATAATGTTTAATTTAATTATAAAGTGTCGCATTATTTACAATCATACTCATGATAATATTGAATGAATAGAGTAGAGAGGGATCTAGAGTGTTCACTTGGCTATTTTTCTTTATAAAAAGCAAGACGGTATTCCCCATAGTAGGGGCAACTAACTACATGTTATGCAGGTTACTATCTTTCCCATAATAATTCAATAATACATAAATTATCTAAGTGTTTATGTGTGTAGAATGCGTTCAAGCGCCCAAATTGCTTGAAGTGTTTCCTTTATATTTTCTCTACTGCATAGTTGCAAGTACTTCACTATCTACATGAACTACTTAGTAATCAAAGTTTAAAGAAATAATTAATAAAAAGCAATATCAGCATATTTAAACATTTTATGCAATAAATTAACCACTGGTGAAAATAAAACAAAAAGTCTAAAATCAAAGTTGCAGATCTCTAAAAATATGTTTAATCAACTTGTTTCCAAATTTATTATGTCCACATATGAATATAATCTTGTGTTTTTATAGCTAAAAGATAAATATTTGTATTCAATGCAAACATTTTGTTATTTAACTGATAATATTACAAAAGTTGTTTAAAATATCAATTCAATCATTATTATATTATATTGTTGCGTTTGAAGAAATGTCTTTGCTAATTGTTTACAACCCTTCTTAATGCTTCTATGTTATACTATCTGAAGATAAAGTGCTCAAAGAGTTGAACCTCTGAAATTGTATCTGCCATTTTTGTATTAAAAAAAAAAAAGAAGAAAAAAAGCACTCATGTATAAGGATCTTTTTAGCAGTAGGATCCAAAAGGATCTTTTGGTTATTTGTGATTACCATTAGAAATTTCATTTTAAAATGCAATAAGATATTATGAAATACAAATTTAAAGGGTTATTATGACTACCAATGAATATAGAACTATCATACCTTCTATTATCCTTCTTCATTGGTTTCTGCAAACCATCTTATGTTGGCGAGCTCTTTCGGACATTGTCCATCCTCGTGGCCGAATACATGTGTTCACTATCACTGTCTGTATTTATGTCGGTTGAATACAGACAGTGACAGTGAACACATGTATTCGGCCACGAGGATGGACAATGTCCGAAAGCGCTCGCCAACAGAAGATGGTTTGCAGAAACCAATGAAGACGTATAATAGAAGGAATACAAATTTATATACTTTTGCCTGTCATATCCTTTTATTTCATTTTTTAAAATATTAGTTAGATTTTTGGTCATTTTAATTTTAAAAAAATCTTTTAATAAAATAGTTAAATTTTTTTTCAGAAACAATATTTCTCATGCCCATTGGATATCTCACTTAAAAAAAGCTAAAGTTACTAAAAAAGTAGGAAAATGTTGGGAATCTCTTGGTCATCATCAAGAGAATGAAGAATGGCTGTTGCCAGAAGAGGCACTGTTTCTGGTTGAAAATGTAAGTTTATTGTTAAAACTTGATCTTTATCTTTATAACTGTTCATTGAGAGTAAGATATTTATATATTTATTTTTGTTTTATATTTATATTCATAGTCAACCTTAGCTTAGTTAAACAATGAATATGTATTGTTTGTTGTTATTTGATTACATGTAAGGCTCTTTATTAGTTTACGTAGATAACTATTAACTGTCATGCGAATAATGTATTGTTTATAAAACATGGTTATTGTAAAAATTAGAAGTTGAATCTAACTGTATATGTATTGAGATCAAGGGCTTAACTCCATAACATTCTAAATAATCAACTTGCCATTTATGCTGAATTGATTTCTATGGACTTTTAGGATCGTTCCCCTTTAACACTATTAATAGCCCTGAATTATTTTTAACAGATTTCCTATGAGAAAATTAAGCTATTCACTTTGGTACCATGACTAAACTTTTAAAAGATTTCTATTGTTCTCCGATTCGACTTATGAGAAGTTAAAAATTAATTTCATTCAACTTTATGTTGATATTAATTATAAAATTTTTTATAATTATATTAAGAATGTTTTGTTGAAAAAAACGTATAAGGAATCGAACCTGGATCTCCTGCTATCCGGGCCGGTGTACTTGCCAGTTATACTACCAGGACGCGTTAGTTGTCTCATTCAATTCCCTCTACACTAGCAAGAGCCTAACCCACGAGAAAGGCGAGAACTTCGTCTTGTACTCGAGGGAGCTGACATTGTCATACATTTTGTCGACTCTCGTCATTTACTATATTTAATTTTTTCTTTATTAATATTGAATTTGGTTGTGGTATTTTATCCCACGTAAATTTCAAACAATTAATGAGAGGGAATAGAATATAAAAAAATAGTATAGAGGGAATTGAATGAGACAACTAACGCGTCCTGGTAGTATAACTGGCAATTACACCGGCCCGGATGGCAGGAGATCCAGGTTTGATTCCTGGCTGGGACTGATAGTTTTTTATATTCTATTCCCTCTCATTAATTGTTTGAAATTTATGTGGGATAAAATACCACAACCAAATTAAATATTTAAAAAGTATAAGGGTTTAACATAGAGGGTTGGAATTAGATCGGAAGACCTCCCCTCCCTATTTAAAAATACAAAAACTAAATTTGATATTCAGGAAAACTATTGCAATCAGTTGATTAATTCACTTTTGACTGAAATCTGACAAGTGGTTGTGGGTTTGGATGGAAGATCAAATTGTGTAATTGTGGCGGCGTTTTCGCTGGTTCGAATTTGGTAAATAAATAACAAATATTCAATATTAAAACTAAAAGAAAAATAAATAAAAATTGAATATAATAGGTAGCAACTTACAAGGTAGCTTCAGCAGGTAGTTCGATCCTCTCACTCATCTGCAGTTTTTCCTCCAAAGCGGCCCTGAAATTAAAGGTCTCTAACTCGGCCAAGAGAAAAACCCAAAAATTCAGAGCACTTACCTTCTGGGAATGCGTGGCAGCCGTGAGTGAACGAAGAGAAGTGGACTGTATTATGAATTGGAGGCGCATAAGGCGGCACGAAATACTAAGACTTTTATAAACCGAAATGGATACTTTAAAACACTTTGTATTTACTGGAAGCAGAGTGGTTTCTGGAAACTGGAAGCAGAGTTCTCCAATGAGAGC
>KZ807026.1:83116-120971 GCA_000696205.2 Oncopeltus fasciatus
AGTATATGATATTAAGATAGCTTAAATGAATATATAAATTATTTGCAATTTTAATAAAAAAGGGAGCAAGAAAAATTTTGATGTTTCATGAAATGAAAAGTACAGAATTTATAGGTTTACAATGAAAATGGTTTATTGGCATTAGTTTAACAAATAAAAAAAATATTTTATTCAAGGGAATTACAAAAGAAATGAACTTGATTAAAAAATAATAAATTGAATAATTAATTAATACATAATAAACATAAATATTTTGTAAAAATTGTATAAAGTCCTAATTTTTAATTTGACTGCAACTATTTCGACGATTCCTTGTTGTACGAAGGAGAGAGAGAAGAATAAACAATAATAAGTCTGACCTGATTGTGAGCCCACGGAACACAAGACTGTTGAAACAAGACTGCGTCGAATCCGGGTGAGGAAGAAAACGTCGTCTGGTGAACTGATGAGGCCGGCCGGCAGTCAAAGACAGGTGTGCAGGCAGCTTTGGCCAAAGTTCGGCTTCGGTGAGATGTTGGCAGTAAGCTAATTGTTGGATTACTAGCGTAATATTGATTAGCACTCTAATATAATATAATGATGATTCAAAAAATTAAATAATTAAATGTCGCTATTTCAGGAGAATTAAATGTTCAATCAACTTGAAATGTCTCCAATAGGGAAATAGCGAGAATCAGTTGTACAGTACGGTGCTATCACGCCAAGGGACAAGACTTAACTCACTGTTCTATCAGGTAGAGAGACAAAGCTTAACTCACTGTGCTATCAGGTCAAGGGACAAAGCTCAACTGATAGGCTTAAGAGTATTAATAGGCTTAACTAATGGTTCGAATTCCTTCTCTCCCCCGTGTGACCTACCTCTCTCTCTCTCTCTCTCCTTGTTTATATTAGTAAAGTTATAGTTCAATAAGAAATCAAAATAAAACTGAAACTTATATATATTTACAAATATAATCATAATTAAAAAATGATTTATGGAACTAATACGTATGAAAATGAAATAATATTTAATTTTTCATATTTAAAATATAAATAATAAAGGGAAGATAATTTCAGGATATAATATAAATGAAAATAAATTTAATATATAAAAATAAATGTTGAATGACTTCAACAACTTATTAAGGTAAACAAATTTATTTTACAAAAGAATATTAATATTAGAAACGATATTTAACAATGTAAATACGAATGTTGAATGCTTCCCCCACTTTCTCTTCCAGTCAGTCAATCTAGTGATAAGCTCAATAAAAACATGCTTGTGAGGGAATGTGCCCCTGGAAAGCAGGCAGAAGATACCTCTTTAAAAGAGTGGTCTGAATTAGGACAGAACTACACAGAGCTCATGGTATTCCTAACTTACCTTCCTACTACAAAAAGATTAACATTGCAAATTTAAAAATATTCAGAAACTATAAAATTGCACTTGTGGAAATGAAAAAAAAGCCATTCTGGTTACAGCAGAGAACAATGTGGAATGGCATTAATCTTAATTAATGCAAAAAAAAAACAAAGTGGTGGAGTGAGAGAGTTAAAGCTTCAATAACTAGGAAAAGCCTACTTAAAGAACAAGAGTGCAGCAAACTAGAAAATTATATCACGAGAAGGAATGAGGTTAAACAAGCCTTTAGGACCAGGACGGCAAATAAGAAAAGTCGGAAGAATAAACCTTAGCCTAAGAAATTACCATGAGGACAATATAAAAAATATTCTGGAAATAATTTGAGGTAGAATGGGTAAGCCTATAAGAATTATAGAGGATGAAAGAGGAATACAGTATACTAGAAATGAGGAAATCTTGAAGAGAGGATAATAATCATTATTCTGGTGTTTTTCGGTGTCAATGAGGGAACAGCAGCAGATAGGGTAGTACCAGGAAAAAATATGATGATATAATATAAGAAGAGACTAGCTCTCCTTCAATATTTTTGGAAAACGCTATAGAAAACCTATAGACTGTTAGGTGGCAAGGAGTAATGGAATTACCTCAAGAGTTAATTAAATATGGAAGTCTATAACTAAAGAAATACCTAAAGGTCTTCTTTCAAACAGCTTTTCTATAAAAAAAATAAATAAACTGTATCAAGAGAGTGGGAGTGTCCTGATTACTATTTAAGAAAAAGGAAACTCCAGTACCTGCTGTAATTACAGGCCTATATACATATGTAGCCATTCTTACAATAAAAGCTGAGGGAATTGGTGTAAGAATATCTTGAGGAAAGCAGGCAAGCAGCATTCAGACCCCACTGCTAGACCCAGGTTTACTGATCAATGCAGTCATGAACATTTATTTGATCCAGGTGACAACATGAAGAAAATAATATGGTACTGTAGATCACATTGCTGTGTTTTTCTCAAGAAGAGAGCATCAAGAACAAGTATGACTGTGTTCAGTCATAAAATTTGTTCCAGGTGGCTACAAATTTGTCCCTTCTTGCCTTCATGATAGCCCTGAAGATGGTTTACAATGTAAGCCAAAACATCGGCAGACTATAAAAAATACACTTTTTTCTAAATTGTATTTTTTTGGATCAACCTTGCCCGAACCCCAACAAATTCTCTAGTAAAAAAAATGTAGTTATTGATATCTGTAGATTTCAGAGCTTCATTAGTTTATATGTTCTTATTTTCAAAAAAAATATTCTATAGCTCATTTTTTTTTATTTATCAACCTGTAGTTTATAAATAAATAATTAATGGTCGAGGAAAATTGTACTTTACTGTTCTTTGTTTAAATTAAAATAATAATTACTAGAAAGTACCTACTGTACATAATTCCATTTTTTTTTTAAATTTAATTTTATTTACTCTACAGATTTAAATACTTTATTACTATTTTTTTTATTATCTTAATAAAAATATTGAAAATGTATCAATTATTAAAGATTACAATATTCTTTGGAAAATATTTAAATAATAATAAATTCACTTCTAAAAATTCATATGTTTATTCACAAAGCTCTTTAGATAATCCACCACACATTCAGAAACAATATCACATGAATTTAAATAGCTAATGTTACATCTCTTAATTTTAAAAGTGGACTTTTGGTACAGAAATATTTAAACTTCAAACAAAACATTAGATGCTGTACTATATTTTCGTAGGAAACAGAAGTACTCATTTACTACCAAATAAAGAATCCATATCACACAAGAAAAATGTTTGACTACTGAAATCCTGTTGTAAAATCTGGTCATGCTTGTAAATTGATAAAATATTTTTCTAATAAACTTTTTTTTTTTCTTTTTCAGTGCGAACTTCTTCTTTTTTGTGATGATGTTCCTGTTAGTGTTGAAGACTGTTATAAATTAATAATTAATGAAGGCTGCATTTCGTGGGATGAGTTCAGGGTTTTTTCTCACCTTTCCCGGGCTGGTTTTATAGTTGTACGCCACTCTCAATCAGTTAGTGTCACACGCTATGAACAGCAAGTTGGACTTGATGCTATTATTCAAAACCAAAAGAGGTCACCCCCTGAAACTTCAAGTGATGACGTTACCATTGTGGAAGATGATGATATTTTGATCATTGAAGCAACTTCTAGCACCAAAACATTAATCAATAAACCTCTGAGAAATGCAAGTTCATCTAAAAAAACACTAAATATCTTGAACAATGAGTCTGAAAATATTATCATTATTGAAAGTGATGATGAGGTAAAAGAAGTAAATAGTGATTCAGACAGTGATGTAATATGTATTTCATCCCCATTCTATAATACTGATAAAAATTCTAGAGAGTGGTATCCTTCCCTAACCAAGGCTCTTAAAATAACTGCCGAAAAAATTATTGATTTATGTAATGAAGAAAAGTTTAATGGGTGCAAGTATAATATAAGAAACCTAATTGACTTAATTCGACCATCTAAAGCAGAAATTTTGGCTCATGTCCCAAGTGTTGTTCATAATGACAATAATTATAAGTTCAAGCCTGACCAAAGATTACTTCCTCTAAATGTTGTTCCAAAATATTCAGAATATTCATTTAATCTGCACATTACCTCAGATGATGCAGATTCTAATGGATATACTGAAAGAAGAATACCTTTTGGACCCCCAGTTAATCAAACTGAAATGGATTTTCTTGCCCCTAGAAATTTTAACAATTTTGGTATGAATCAAATGATACAAAATAATCCACTTTTAATGAAAGCTCAGCAAATGCAAGCTATGGCCATGAATATGATGCAATCTGCACAGGCATTAATGTCTGTCATGACCACAGCTATGCAAAATCCTAATGAGCTTTGGCAAGTAATGCGCAACCCATTACCTTCAATATCATCTTTTGGAACGCCAAGATTTGGACCTCCAAATAATGAGTTCAGACCTTTCAATAGTTTCCCAAGGAGAACTAGGCCATTCAGTGGAAGATTCCCAAGGAGATTTCCATACGATAGACGCCCATGGTATGGTAGAAGACAGTTCACCCCTCAACGAAGTATTGCTGAAAAACCTGCATTTTCTAATACTTCATATGATGTAGTTATACTTTCAGATGAAGAAGATGAAGCTGATGATAAAAGAAATATTATTAAACAGAATCAACTTGAATTAGTAAGTACTAGGAAAAGGAAAATGAATGCTGTTCTTGAGCAATCTAAATGTGTGAAATTAGAGGGTGACATCGACAGTACTAGTACATCACTTTCAGGAATTTCAATTTGTCTGGCAGAAAGTACTTGTGAAAATGTTAAAAAAGAACCAACTGATTTTTTGTCAAATGAAAATATTAAGAAAGAACCTGACGCAAAAATTAAAAGTGAGCTTAGAGAGTCTGAAGGTTCCTCTGAATCTAGAGAATATGCTGGTGCTTTTGAATCCCCTGTGGAATGTTTCAGCAAAATTCCTGTTAAACAAGAAAAAAATCAAGTACCATCACCTGTAACTCTCGGAGATAGAAATAATCTTATCAAAAATGAAGATGTAGATCTATTAACATCTAATAGAAATCTAGAGGACAAAAAAAGTTCTCAAGAACCTGAAGTTAATGATGTTTTAAATTCTCCATCTAATTTTAATAGAGTTCTTTCTTCAGTAAATACAGAAACATTACTTCCAACAAATTGTAGTTCTTCTAGTCCTGTACTCTTAACTATGGAGCCTAAAATAACCCCAGGTAGTAGCAAAGTTGAAAGTGATGAAACTGAATATTCTCAGGCTATTATAGAAGTAAAAGATTCTGAAATTTATGAAAAGTCTTCTGGATTAGCTAGAAATTGGAAGCACTTCAAAAATGATTTCGATGATTCCAGCATGAACTTCGATCAGTGTGTTTCCTTTGGTAAGTAATAATAACTTTTAGTATAGCAACAGTTATATAGTAAGTATGATTTTTATAATATTCATAAATAATATTTCATTAGATTCAATGGTGTTGTATATAAATTGATTCATTTAATTTATTTATTTTGCATTATTTATAAAAAAAAAAATTTAGGTAGCTATTACTGATTTTACATTCATGTAGCACGTATCTTGGACCTAATTTCTAGATATAATTTAGTGAGTGATAGTGATTACTGCCATTTACACCTAAACTTTAACCTTTAAGGGGAGGAGGAAGTAAAAGTGCTGGTATAGATCCACCTAAAAAATAATACTATAAAAAATTCTTGTAATTTTTTTAATCAAAATTTTAAATTATAATTGGCAAAATGGTGCTAGGCACACTTTTGGGGAATTGATGATGGCCATATAAAATCTGTGTAGTGATAAATGTATAAGATATGGGGAATATATAAGGCGTGCTCGATGCACGAGGCATCCAGATGACTGTTTATTGTACCAGAAGCTCCGGAATCAGGCTCAATCAGCAATAAGGAAGGTAAAGAGTACTTATTTTTACGGTGCTTTATTCTCTGCTCCGGATTCTAAATCTAAATTGGACTTGCTTCGTCATCTTTCTCTCTGTAAGTCTATAGGATCAACCATTTACCCTGCAACCCCAGTCGAATCCAATGCTCATTGTTCTTCAGCCTCTGGAAAAATGTTTCAAATGCATTTGATGTTAAATTTGGAACAATATTATAAAAATGTATGGGAATTGGCATTGGACGCATTATTAGACAGACATTTATACTTTTTTAAGCCTCTCATTTCAAATTGACACAATGTACAAGAAACATGGACATAGTCTAGTTTATTCTTTTCTTAGTAGATTTAGAATTACGAAAACAAATTTTGTCCTTGTGCCCAGTACTTAGCCCAGATGAATTGCTACAGGAATTTAAAAGTGTGCTCATTGATTACAGCACAAAGATTAATGTATATTAAAATTTAAAATATTGAGTTCATAGTTTATTGTTCTCTCTTACAGTTCGAACCTTTTTTTTTTTTTTGTTCTTCTTCTTTGATTTTTTTTGTATTATATGGGATTAATTTAATATGTTTATAAGGGACATGCTGAAACAAGCTCCCACATATATACTTTGATGTGGAAACAATAAATAAAAATAAAATAAAGGGTCTATGAAAATCTGAAAAAGATTTCTAAAAGGCATAAACTGACAGCCAGTCTGATATTTCTAGTCAATAAAAAATAACTATTAATTCTATCATTCTATTGATCCATCATGCCTATTAGACATTACTTTCGTTTATCAGACTCTATTGTGCTCAATTGTTGATTGTCATTCACATAATCAGATTATGTCCTCTGTGATTTAGCTTCATTTAATTAAATTTAAATTTATTAATTTTTTATCTCAATAAATTTTATTGATCAAATAAGTTTTTTTAAAAATAATCTAAAGGGTTATTATTATTTCAACCACCAATGAATATAGAACTCTCATACCTTCTATTCTCCGTCTTCATTGGTTTCTGCACACCATCTTACAGTTGAATACGGACCGTGACAGTGAACGTATGTATTCGGCCAGAAGATGGACAATGTCCGAAAGCGCTCGCCAACGGGAGATGGTGTGCAGAAACCAATGAAGATGGAGAATAGAAGTTATGAAAGTTTTTTTGTTTTTTTTGTAAGGTATGTAGGGGGAAGTATAAGCTAGTAGATGATATTCTTTACCATGTATATAAACTGGGGGACAAAAAAACCGGCGCGCCTGGAATTTTACCTGAAAAATGCATATAAACATTTTTATAACAGGTCAAAGGTCACAATTTGCTCACCTTTATTTATTGTGATATATTCTGTTTGTTGTATACCTAGAATAAAGGGTAAAAAACACAACATGAGTGGGTAAAAAAATCTTTATTGAAAAAGAAAAGAAAAATGGTCACTTTTAGAAAAAAATAAACACACTCTAAACGAAAAATAACACTCTATTATTAAGAAATGTGAGTCATTAGTACCGAGTGTTGCCTCCCCTTGCTTGAATAACATCCCGGGTTCTTCTAGGCATACTGCGAATCAGGTTGGCTACACGATTTTGAGGTATCTGATCCCATTCACGTACCAGAGCCGTCCTTAGCTCTTGGAGGTCACTTGGTGGGTTCTGTTGTCGCCGAATGGACGTTCCAAGCTGGTCCCAAAGGTGTTCGATAGGGTTGAGGTCAGGGCTGCGAGCTGGCCACTCCAAAGTGCGGACGCCTACCTCATCCAGGTAGTCCCTTACAACGTGTGCGACGTGTGGCCGTGCATTATCATGCATAAAAAGGAAATTGGGTCCGATAAACGTGGCAAACGGTACCACATATTCCTCCAGAATGTCAGTCACATACGTATGTGCATTAAGCGTTGGCCTTCGGAACACATAGAGGTCTGTCTTAGCCTCTAAACAAATTCCACCCCAAACCATCACCGAGCCCCCTCCAAACTGCACTCTTCCCCTAATGTTGCACTGTGCATATCGCTCGCCTAATCTTCTCCACACTCGAACTCGGCCATCTGCACCGTACAGGTTAAACCTGGACTCGTCAGAAAAGAGAACAGAGGCCCAATCATCTTCTGTCCAGGCGGAATGTTCTCGACAAAAGTTGAGGCGAGCTGTTCGGTGCGCTGCGGTGAGCAGAGGGCCGGATGCGGGGACTCTGGAGTGGATATCGAGCTCTGCAAGCCTCCTCCTTACTGTTCGCACGCTTACATTTGATTGAAAGCGATTTCTGAGGGCCTGGAGAGCAATGAAGCGATCATCAGCTGGGAGTGTCGCTCTTGGACGGCCTGATCCCGGCCTCCTGGCATAGCTACCAGTTTCGCGAAACCTCTGAACTGCCCGGCGAACTGTTGTTTCAGGCAGTCCATGAACTCTGGCCGCGTATCGTTGGCTTCGGCCGTCTTCGATCAACGCCATAATTCGCGCAACAACCTCTGTCGTCAAAACCATTTTTAATGTTTTAAAATTATGAATTTTCTCTTTAAGAAAGAAAGGAAAGAAGAAACGCCAATCAATGTGTTTCTGGAGACAAACTGAATTCAAAATTATGAATTTTTCCTTTAAGAAAGAAAGGAGAGATAAAGTCCATCTTTCAGTTTATATCATTAATCCTAGAGAGGATTAAGACATTTGTTGTCAAAACATAAGGAATCGTACTCCCATTTGATCTGTCGTGCCAGTTATTACACCGCACACAAAAATAATTATTTAATCTGCATTTTTCAGGTAAAATTCCAGGTGCGCCGGTTTTTTTTGTCCCCCAGTGTATATTTATTATTGCTTTAATGTATTATAAGTTAGACCTATTGATGACTAAAATAGCTTTGGTCTTCTCTAGTGTTATTAATATACAGAGTTTATACTAAGCCTCTGCATTGCTCTGTATAATGATTACTAATGTTTTAAAATACAAGCATGATATATTTGTTCTTGGCTGGTAATGAATGGTTTACTAGTAAATTAAATTGTATTAGCAAGAAGTGATAAATTTAGCTCCTGCATTCAAGGACTTTATCTGGTACCGTGTTCTAATATATGTGATTTCTTTACTTTTTTTCTTTAATTCCCAATAATATTGTAGTGTTTAAGTATTTAAATAATATTTTGTTACTGCTTGTAATAAATATGCATGCTTGTATAGTAAATAATCATATGACTTCCTTATTTCCCCCATATTATATTACTTATATGACATGTAAATAAATCTTAAGTCTTTCTCTCTAGAGCAATCTTATAACAGTTCTTCTCACCTGAAGGTGCTTTGAATTGAATTGAAAATAAAAAAAAGAACAGAATATCTTTGTTGTGAATTAAGCTATGCTATCCTCTACCTAAATTAATCAATTATTATTTTCTAACATTTTTAGGTGATATCCTTTCAAGACTGAAGATTTTTAAGCCTATTGAAGTTAGTAAGGTTAATAAGAAACTGAAAATTAGTTATGATATGTATCTGCAAGAAGGTAGATTCAAAAAATCTTTTAAAGTTCTGCCAGATTTCAGGATAATAATTCTGAAGTAAGTGTCTTCTGTATAAATGCATTTATATTCATGACATAATCAGTGTAAATTTAACATATACATTATATTGTCTTTATACTGTATGATAGTGCGTTACCTATTACTGATGAACTCCCTATTGCTTTTAAATCTCCAGAAATGTATTAGAGCAGGAAAAATATTAATTTTGTTTTATAACTTGTGGGACCAATCTGTGAATAATTATGTATTACTCACAAATATTCAAAAGTTTTACATTATTATATTGCTTTTTATGATCTCAATAATTCAATGTTTTAATAATAAATTATATTTTGCTTACCCAAGATTTCTTAATAACTAATTAAAATTATTTATACTTACATTTTTAGTTGTACTTGTGAAATAATTATGTAATCTATATTTCAGTCTACTTATAAGTCTCAGATTGTATCTCACATATATACTTCATTGGCAGTAATCAATTTCATTCTTATGAAATTACTGCCAAAGAACCTCCCCAAATCATTCAGCCTGACTGATACATTCTCATTTCTGTCTCTCTCTTGAAATATTTTGTCTTGTATGGAATATTTCAATCTATACATCCTCGTTTTGTTCATTCATGTTTTTTCACGGCTAGAAATTCTTTCAGTCCATGATCTTATTTTTTTTGTGCATCATTTGATACTTAAATGAATCCGTTGTCATTGACTGTCTTCTACCTAATGGTGAGTACTTTCAGCATTGGTCTGCCATCCTCAGGCCAAACAGTCTGGTCCACTTTCTTTGG
Source organism: Oncopeltus fasciatus (assembly GCA_000696205.2). Lineage (NCBI taxonomy): Eukaryota > Metazoa > Arthropoda > Insecta > Hemiptera > Lygaeidae > Oncopeltus > Oncopeltus fasciatus. The sequence goes on from KZ807026.1 coordinate 93,230, forward strand.
CACTGTTTGTTGCATAATTTCTTTTGATTTTTTCTGACAGCCAAACAAGAGTTTGGCCAAATTTTCCTTATTTTATTCATTCTTTTCTCAATTTCTCCTGTTCCATTTAAATTCCCTACTTTATTCAATAAGAGTTATTGTAAGTATATTTTTATTTTTACCTGGCTCAAAAAATTTTTTTTTTCTCTCTAGTCTTCTCAAAATTTCACATTCAAAGTTTGTTCCTAGGTGATTTCATTTATTTATCGTGGTTCAGCTATGTTAATGAGCTCTTTGAAAACCATGGTCAAGAAGACAATGCCCTGTCAATCACACATATCATCAACATTTCCAAGGCACAACTGATATTTATTTATAGAAAGACATTTTATAGCAAAAGCAAAGTAGATGGGAAAACCCACATTAAGGCAGACAAACTTAACAAACACTTCCCTGTAACACAACTTCTCAAAGGTGATTTGAATGAATTCCAGTGTAAAGTAAATTCTTATTTATTTAAATTTGGAATAAAGGATTGTAATTACACAAGTACATTTGCCCTTCATACAAAAACAAAAATTTCTCATATCTAATATACTATTGCATGCAACTAACACACTACTGTATATCACTGCCAAAACAAACTTTGATCAAACTGGGTACTTGGCCAGTGGAAGTGAAATTCAAGTTAGAAAGACAAAGTGCTTGATTAATTTATAGACTTCTTAAAAAAAAAATCAACATTAAAAATAAATTAGATTTATGTTTAATATTGTAATTTATTTTGGTCTTTATTTATTTTATCTTCTGTTACCTCGTGATTTACTAATTATTATTGCATTGCTAAATTTTTGCATAAGTTATAATTTGAAATTTCTGTACGATGATGTCATTTTAACACTAAAATTTAAATAGAGGCCAGTGCCTTTTATTTTTTTTAATAGGCAATCTATTCTAATAGTTGTTAGAAAATTGCATTTGACACCATTAATGTTTTTAATTTTTTTAAACTTATGGGGAATGAAGATATCTAGATTCCAAATATTGGTTTCTTTTAAATCCCCTCTCCTCAACAACTTCAGCATTAATGAACTCATCTAATGGTTAGGAAAAAAAAACAATAAAAACTTATACATCAAACTTGATTGCGAAAAAATAAAATCTATGGACTGCATAGGGTTGATAAACAAACACACACACATATATACATATATATCTTACTTAGTGACTATCATTTCGGAAAAATGTAAAAAAAAAATTTCAAGAGAACAAGAAGCATAGGTGTATTCCTTCGGCATTAAATAATAAAAAAATAGATAGAATTATATCTTATATACTATTTTTATGGTATAAGTAGAAATGTCTAATCTAACTTCGAGTAGCTGTATTTGTCATGTACTAGATTTATGCTCATAATGTCTTATAATTAAAGTGCATTTTGTATAATAAATCAATGATTTTTTTTTGTTGTTGTTGGAAAATCTACAATTGTAATGTTGAATGACTTCACAAAATTCTTATTTCACATATTATTTAATTTAAATTACCACTATTTTCTATAAATAGTCTTTTGTTTTCACAGGCCAACTGATAACCTCCCAACCTCGGTCGACATTGCTGGACTAAAGAAACAGTATCAAGACAATATATGTTTTCTATTTAGCATTGTTTTTGATGACACTATTGGATTCTACTTGTATGACTCAATTACTCTTACTACTTTGCTTTAAGCATATCAATATAAGGCATAGGACAATGAAGAAATTTTCTTGAAATAAGGGATGAAATTGAGACTGTTAACCTTGTGAATTATGAGTTCATCGATAATCAAGGTTTGTCAGGAGTATTTAAGAAAAAAAATTTTTTCTTTAAAAGAAAACAGAATTTATTTATACTCCTTTTGACTTTAGTGTCAGCCTTTGCCATTTTCATATGAGTGTTAAGGTCACAGTGTCCTATGGGAGGAAATAAACCATTAGATTTTCTCATAGAATATTGTGAATCCATATATCATAATTTTTAATTACCTAAGCTAGACATAATTATTTATTTTTCAAGATATTCTTATTTGGATACTGAACAAATCATTATTTTTGTTTTATCCTAGTAAAAATCAATGTAGTTATAATATTTTTAGTATCATTGATATTTGTGTCAGTATTAATAAATTTTTCAACCCTTGAAATGAATAGTCAGCTTTAAGATTTTTTTTTTTTTTTTACCTGGCTTTTTTCTTAAATTTTCTCTGGCCAAACCTTGGCTATTGATGTGCTCTNAAACCTGAAGCACTTGTATATAAAGATAAAGGTATAATTTAGAATGCATTTATAACTAAAACGATTATCACCTGTGATGAAGGATAATTATTATGCTGGGAATATAAAATGTAGCAATTACTAATAATCGTAATAAAACTTAATAAAAAAAAATTTTCCATTTCGTAGGTATTAAAAGATTTTATTACCATTAGTAAAGCAAATCTGAAATCATGATAAATGTGCATCTTTTCTAAGATATTGATGTGTAAAGCTTACCAAATATTTTTTTATAATGTGCCCTTTTATGAAGAAATATAGGAAGCTTTTAAATAATTATATAAATGGTTTACTCCTGTCCAGTTATTTTCTTTGAAAATCAATACTGTATTTTTATTATCATTTGAAGATCTTGGTATTATTTTAATTTGGAATAGAGCCATTTTCTCAATGCAATTGTTTCTCTCGATAGCTTCATGCATTTTCATTTTACTGTACACTTATTTTAGCAATTTTGAAAATATACCTTGTGCAATAAGTCATTATTGATTGTTTGAAAAATTTTCAAGAAATATACAAAAACATTTTATTTCTGATATACTTGCCAGGAAAGTAATTCATTTTTAAGATTTAAATGTTCCACTATATTTCTCCAATTTATAGTAATTATCTTTGAATTGTTTTTGATTAGTTTTAAACAATATTTCTCTGTATTTTCACTATATATCTAGTCTTCTTCATTAACATTTAATGTGAAATTAAATTGCCCTCTAATAAATTGACCTACCTTAATAGTGCCTTAACCTTAAATCTTCAAATTCTCCAATGTCTATCTTGTTTACAGCTCTCCTTCTTTCCATACTTAAAAATTTACCAAATCCCCTATAGTTTTTACTTTTAGTCTGACTAGTGAATCAAGTATATTTCCCCTTTGCCAGCATGTTATGTATTGTGATATTATTTGTTTCCCTCTCCTTGAACATACAAACAAAAACACACACAAATAAGTGCAAATATATATAATTTCTAAATAAGAATTTAAATTCTGGATCTATTGGTTTAAGAGCTCTTGTATTATATTAAAACTATAGCTTAAATAAAATTAAGTAAAAAAATATTATCTAAAATATATAGTCCATACCTAAAATGCACATGTATAATGTAAATAAAGATAAATAAATCCATTTTTAACAAGCAACATTTTCTGTTTATCAGTTCATTAAAAAAATTAGGATTAATTATTGTATTTACAATAGAATTTATCACAAATATACTTTCTTGACCTTCCACTTATTGCCAAAAAATTGAAACACCAAGGGAGAAGGGGAATTCCATAAATTAGAATTACAAATTGATTTTACTCAGTATTTTATTAAATCATTATACTCTAAATATCCTGGATTTTTCAAATTTAATGGGTCACTGTAGCCTATTAATACCCATTGTATGGAAATGAAATAATGTTTTCATAATGTATACTGGCTAGAGAATTACATAAATCAAACATTGCTGCTTAGCAATTTTATCCATTTGTTTCTGTCCTGGTTTTTATTTGTTATCTATCTAATGTATTTCACTTATTTATTAGTTGTCTGTGATATTATTTTATTTATTTATATTTTATTTTTCCTAGATTTTAAGTGTATGTAGAGGATTTATTCTGCATAATTAATAAGTAAAGATGTGTTTTTCTTTATTTTTTTAATTTATGAATAAAATTATATTTTTTTCTTTGTTTTTAATGATGCCTTATTCTTTTAATCACTTTATTAATTTCTGAACATCATTGAAGATCCTGGTTAAAACTGTGGCATTTATCTAGAGGAAGTTAAACGACCATTGGTAACACAGTGGAGAAAATGGTCAAAATTCATTTGGTCCATGAGTCTTAAATATTAAATCTAAGAAAATTAGATTTTTTATATTAAATCTAAGACAATTTCTAACAATTTTATACCTCCCTGAAAGACCCTATACCTATTTCCTAGCAGTCAACCATTTTATAACTGATTCCATGTTCAGATAAAAATTGTTCAGCTTCATATATTGGTCAAACAAAGAACCATCTTAATAAAAGATTAAAACATCAATACAACATTAAGAATCGTGATGCAAATTCTTCAGCCCTCTCCCTTCATGCTATTAGCTGCTTTTAATCATGCCACTATCCTGGTCTCTTAAGTCTTTCCTTGAGGAAAGGCTGATTTTGCACATTAAATACAATCCTACCTCTATTAATGATATACAGGACAAAGATAACATTTCCTCAGCTTATTGTAATATTTTACGTATAATCCAATGGAAAAATTCAGTTAAATAATCCTCGGCGTCTACCTTTCCAACTTTCCTTTGAAAGCATTTACCAGACCATTGTTACCTACCTTTGAAGTGTGCTGACAAACCCGGTCCCATTTCACAGGGTGTCTCTCAGTTTAGTTCTGCATTCTGAGATGTGTCCATATCACCCTATTTTTTTAAATAGCAGGGGATACTCTAATTGCTCTCCCTTGAAAAGTATCAGAATGCTGTCATAGTAAAAGTTAGTCAAAAGCGTACATTTATTTTAATATTTTTATTTTAAATGACAAGATTTGTTTCTTTTTAATAAAAATTCATTTTGACAGAACATGTAATTATTACTTATGAAATTTTGTACATATTAAAAAAACCCTCCTTTCCTAAAATCCTTAATTTAACTATTACGTATTTTTAAAAAATATTAATTCCTTTTACCAACTTTTGTAGAATTTACTTAAAAATTACAATAAATGGAAAGGAAAACTATTAATTATTAACTGTTTATTAACAGGGCAGTATGGCAACCCTGGGTGGAAAGGCCATAGGTAAGGCATTACCTAATTACTAGTGGGTGTCTCCCGAATGGTAACTATTTATTAATAGTTTTAGAGGTCTACAGATTTATTACTAGTTGGAGGAACTGAATTTACTTTGGTAAATTCTTAACTGAGAAAGCTATATAAACAGTAAGCACATTAATATGTATCCCGGATTGAGTGAATGACATAATTAATATAAGAGTCTATTATTATTGGGAGCATGCAAATTAAGCTCCGTTAATTGTCTACTATCATAGAAAAAAATTTATATTTATTAGTTGATTATGCAGCCGAAATTTGAAGTATAGTCTTGCCATTCTGCAAAATCCAGACTATTTGCTACATCCAAAACTAACAGATGAGTTAGTGGATAAATTAGCTTATTCTTATTGGCCTATAAAATATAAATGTGGTGAAGAGTTGGCTGACCGAGAAATGAAGGCAGAAGCTTACTAATTATTCAAAAATGCTTTAATGAAAGAGCTGTAACTATTACTATCCATTTCACTGATTTTTGCTCAGAATGTCTAACCTAAATAAATACAATTTGATGAAAAATGAACAGAATATCACTTACACAAATGAGAAACCTGAAGCACTTGTATATAAAGATAAAGGTATAATTTAGAATGCATTTATAACTAAAACGATTATCACCTGTGATGAAGGATAATTATTATGCTGGGAATATTTTAAAGCACTAGCAGTTAATTCATGAGGAGAATTCGTTGCGTTGCGATCAGGCTGTTCGCGTGTTGTCTGTCATGCTTGCCCGAAACTCAGTTGATTTTTCTGTTTGCAAAAAAAAATTAAACAGAAAGAAGAAGAAATAAACTATTTACAAAAGGAATGTGGTAGTCAGAGATAAAAAGGAAAGACTTTCCGTGAGATTTAAATATTTTGCATAGAAAAAAAGCCTTTCTAAAGAAAAGCAAACTTTACCAGTTGTCCTCGTGTTAAAGACAACAGAGAAATTAGAGTATGTGGGAGAATTAGTAGTTCGAAGTATTTAAGCATAGACATAAAGAAGCCCATTATTTTCATTGATGGAAGCAGGTTCTTCAAATTGCTCGGTGAATACTCTGAACAAAAATACAATTCCACGGTCTTGTGAAGGATACTAGGCTCAAGTGTCATCTTAAGAGAGGAAAACTGCCGATTGATTACCTCCCGCATCATTCTTTTTTTCTGTTTCTCAGTGAAAATGTTCATACCTTTGTTTCCTATTGGGAGAAGGTGAAGAGATCAAGAGATAAGCTGTACTCTTATCCTTTTACCTGTCATCCCCACAAGGTGGTTCATTTGTTTCGCCCAACAGAAAATGACCTAAAAGCTGTAAAGTAATTAGTGATGTGGTCTACGAACAGTATAAGTTTAAAAAGCATGAAATTTATTTTAGGAATCCTGGTCCTAAAAAAGAAAACAAGGAGTTGCTAGAAGGGAAATGGAACGAAATTATTCCCTTCTATACGCCAATATGGAAGAGTGGGGGGGGGGATAGGAACGGCTTATATGTTCGGCGAAGAAAGTTTTAGGGCGGCACTCAAGAAACAGGTGCCAATTAAGGAAATATTAAGAACATTACTTGCGGATGCCTAGTTTAGAAAAAAACAGCCACATTTTCATGTACTTGTCAGATGATTCAAAAGATTGGGAACAGTTAGTTTATACTTTTTTCTTCGGGGAAATGTGGGCGTAATCAATAACCGTTTTTATTAGAAGAATATTGTGAGTCAAAGCTGAAGAGTAGGCCAATGTAGTTAGAACAACTTAATAACTACTTTTGGAAATGCATGAACAACATAGGTTATCGATAATGTCACTCCAAAGAGCTAAATGCTTTCACAACGAAAACAGGGGCGAATTAATTGAGTTCCATAAATAATAAGTGAGGGTATTTTTACCCTCTTACCTTACCTATTTTATTTCAAAGTGTAGCACATTATGGGTACTCGAAGATTTAAACGATGAACATGTAGCCCACATAAATTAAACTTAGCTTATTTACAAAATATTAATTATTTAATAAATATTGAAGAAAAAATATACAGAAGTTAAAGAGAAACAATGTAGCTTCTTTCAAAATTAAAGAATACATTATTTAGCTATATACAATATATAGCTTAGCTTAACTAAGAAAATAATTAACTTGGAAATTAATTAAAACCAAATAGCAACATAACTATTTATAACTGCAACAGGGGTTTGATTCCTGGCTGAGGTAGTGAGATTTTTTCTGGCTCCCAGTTCTGTTGAAAGATAGTTGAGGTGACTGGTTTTGAGTCAGCAAAAGGCATACTGAAGAGGTCCTCTTCTGCTCTTGGCTTTTGCTCCACTTACAAATTACCTGGTAATAGTAATTTTCTCACTTTTATTTATTTATTATAAATTAAATATTTATACTTAGCAAACATTAATTTAAGTCTATAAATATAATTTATTGTTGAGGCAGAGGCCCCACAAGAGGCTGTGTTGACAACAGATTAGAGATAACAATAGGCAGTTATCTCTAGGAAGATAAGGCTGGGATAGAGAGGGGAATTTCCCCCTCTCCACAATTTCCCAACTGGGTAATAATTCTGTAAGTTTATTCACTCAGAACAGGAGACAGCAGCATTTGGGCTCTTTGGGATTCCACATGCATGCCAATACCTTCATAAACTTCACACACGCATATATATATAGCAATCCAGAACAGGTCGGATAGAGAGTGCAGTGCACACACAAAAAGAGAAAATATCACAAGGAGCAAAATTTTCGGGGATCTCTCGTCTTTCGTCAGTAAGAAGTGAAGAGATACAAGGCTGTTGGAATTGTTTAGGGGAAGGGGCTCAAAGGAAGGGAAAGGCGATTGGGTTTTCCCTAATCCTCTTATTGTTGGCAATTGATACCAGGTCTTAAAGTGGCTTTGAGAATGTGGATATAGGCACACTCTCTCATCTTCAGTTGCAAATCTGAAGCCGTGAGAAGGGCGAGAGATCCCCGAAAACTTTGCTCCTTGTGATATTTTCTCTTTTTGTGTGTGCACTGCACTCTCTATCCGACCTGTTCTTGATTGCTACATATCGCAGCCGCGAGTTATACTTTCTATGTATATATGTATGAAATTGGAGAAAAATGTATCTTACAACCCTTGATTGTTAATAATAAAGAGAGCATAAGAAGTAGCTGCAGACGAGTCAAAAGCTGACTGCCCTCTTTAGCTATTTTATATATTTCTTATGATCAGCCACATTGTCTTTGAAAAATAGGTTTGCAACAAAAAATAAAATATGATAGGATTTATTTGTCCTATAAATTTACAGTTCAATCGATAATTGGGTATGCAAGGTGGACACATATAAAATAGACAGGAGTGAGCAATCAATCTCAATAAATTGTACATAAATAAGCATTTTCTTCTTCTAAAAATTAAAGTATTACAGTTTAAAAAATAATAAAGTTTAATAAAATATTGTCATACATTTTTTTAATAATAAAAATTATTAATCCTAATTATAAATTGCATTCTATTTTCAATTAATTGATTTAATCATTTTTTTTTCTGCATACATATGATATTTATTTGTTTAAGGGTAACAGAAATGTATTTTTTTTATTGAATAATTTTTTTTAAATATCTATAAGTTGAAGAAATTTGTGTTTAATTAGTTGTTTAAAAGGGTCGAAATTAAGGCTATTACTGAGGGAGAAAGTAACTTAATTATTATTTAAGCAAATATGGAAAGTATAGCTTTAATTTATTAATTTATAACCAGGTTAAATAAAACAATTAGTGGAGTTCAGTATCAGATATAAAATACTGTTTTTTTTTCATTTTTGAGTACAGATGGTTCACATGATGGTTAACTAGAGAAATCAAACACTAGCATTGAAAAAAATTAAATCTTATTATCAAAGATATTTATAATTATTTGTTCAAAAATTTTTCAACTGAACCCAGTCAAAATTTCCGTTGTCCCTATAGTCCACCAATTATATCTGTTAATAACAATAATCTGCACTATTCTAAAAATATCTTAATTTAATAAATATTGAAAAATTGATTGTTTAATGAAGGAAAAATAATTGACTTAATAAGTAAATTTTATTTTTCTGNAATAAGAAATTAAATTCAAGCTTTGGATTTAATTGAAAGATAAAAAAAAAAACTATATAAAAGTAAGTTTAATAATTCTTGAGGTGATGCCATGAAAAATTAAATTCTGAATATATTTTTTAACAAGATTAAGTAATAGAATAAGGTACTTTTTAACCCCACATCTTTTGTGGTCAACTCATCAGTATTCAGCAGAGCAGGAATTTGTGTTAGAATAATCTATCTTCAAAAGTAAAAAACAAAGAAAGTCTTTTTGAGCATTTTTAATTCAATAATAAGGCAGGCCAAACTATATTAATTTTCAAATAGAAAAAGGAATTAAAAAATAATAATTTAGATAGTTAAAATCAAAATATCAGAATTAAATAAACTTAATTTTGTAATGGTTTTTTCATCCCTTTAACTCCTAAATTTTATACTTTTACTTCTCATGTTTATTTTTTTTTAATTTTCCTTGGCTAGCAGCTTCAAAAACAAAACATAAAATTGAATTTAATAACATTGGGACTTGATATTAAGGTTAAGCTGCTTTTTAATACTTCTTTTATCATCTATTTTACACGTAGTAGATGATAAAAAAAAGTATGGATGTGAATGAAGGGAAGAACATAGTAAGATTGTATTATTGGAACATATAAGTAACAATAATGCACAAATTCAAGGCCAACTTTGATAAAAATTATAATGTAGATCTTCCTATTTTTTTTCTGACTATGGCCTTGATGTGACTTATAATATATCTATACTAGTATTTAAATGAATTCATATTTTACTTGCAGCCACTCAATGATTGTGATCTGAAAATTTAGAAAAGAGATATATTAATTTAATCTAATCCATTAAGCTTGAGTAAGGGAGCTGTAATGGTTCCCTTATGAATATTAATTCATAAATACCCATTAAATGTAATAAATTGTTGTATACATTAAAAATAACCTTAGAGCAAGAAGTGCAGGAAACTGAACTGTTCTTAACAACTGTAGAGAAATATTTTTTTATTTAGGAAGGGGGAGAGGAAATTAAATATAATCAAGATAAATTTCATCTTGATTTAATCTACATTGCTTAGTAAATTGATTTAATGTACTTTTACAATTTATTTTTAACAGGAGAGAATTTTTAAAATATGTAAAATTACTAATTTAATGAACAAGATAATATTAAATAAGAAAGAAAAACTCATTTAGAGCCAAATGCCTCTCTACTTCTTATCTACTACAATTGGGCTGGTATATTGGTCGTGATGAAGTTTATTCTTGCTTTGAGAAAATATTATGTGTCAGCAAATTTTTCCATCAAGAAAACCAAGCCATTCACAATTGTATCATGATATGATATTTGACAAGTTTCTTCAGATCTTCACTAACCCTACACAGGCGAAGCTAAAAATATGGTCCATTCAAAATAATATAAATAGTAGTCTGAACACAGTCTAGCATTCACAATTGTGAATGCTAGACTAAGTTTAGACAACATAAATGGCAGAAATCTGTCATGGAGAAGAGGTATTTATAAAAGATAATATTGTCAAAACTATTGTTATTAATATATTTGTTAATTTTAGTGTTGTAAAAAAAGAAGAACATAATAGGTGTAAAGATAATTTTCTAACATGCATGATTTTTGTGAAAAACCTATATTAAGGAAAATACTTAGGAATCTAATTGAGTGTAGTGCAACCTATTTTTAAAACACAACCAAATATCCTTTCCAGACAGTTTAAAAGGTCCTTTGAATGGGGAAGGTGGTTAAAAGAAGATAAATTAAATAATCATCAATATCTCCATTGATATCAGGTTTATGAAAAATGTATAAAACATAAAAGGCAATTAATTTAAACATTTATGTCCTATAATAATTTTAGCGAAAAGCCAAATATAAAGTAGATGTTTATGAATCTAACAAGGTCAGTGTCTCTCCTCCATCTGCTGTCCTGATGGATGCTAGTGTATAGAATCAACCTTTTAACTTAATTAACTATTCTCTTCAATGTCCTTTTCAGCTATAAAATTAGCAGTAACACTTATTTAAGAGCATTTTAATTTAATATTTTACTTTGCAATATCTGTTTAGATTGGGCAGCTACTGTTTGTCAGACATTTTTGGAAGACAAAGTAGACAATGTGAGATTTTAAATTTATGCCTTTCTTTATTTGTTAATCTAAATACTCAGACAAGAATTTACAGTTTTTTTAATTTATTTTTTTCCTCATTGGGAGATCTAATAAATCAAGAAGATATATACCTTACATAATTTGAAGGTATGAAATTAACTAAAATAATCGAAGTGATTTCTAATGACATCTAAGGAATTGTCAGTGTAATCTGGATATCTGAAAGCTCTTTAAACTCCAAACATAAATAGAATCAAGGCCCACATTTTGCTGGAGTCCCAAAAACATTAATAGTGCTTAGAGGGTAATGCTATCAAACTTCATTGTAAAAAATATTGGTAACATATAAGGTATACAAGTGTAAACTATAATCCCCATACTTGATATTAGTATGATTACAAGCTGATTGTTTTGAGACAAACCAAACCAATAAACTCTTCCGATAGCATCTGAGACCATATGGTAGAAAAATATTGTGCTAGGTAGAAATCAATAATTAAATTACCAGTAGTATAATTATTATGAATACAAAAAAAAAAAAATATTCCTATTTATCAATGCTTCAGTGAGTAAAATTTCTGCTTTAAGAAATGAATCCTTAATTTTTTTTCTCCAAGTTTTAAGTAATCCTTCTACAACCTTGAGTAAATATCAACTTTCAAAGAAAAAAATCTTGATAAAACTACCAAAAATTTATTTTTTAATACTGCCATTTTAGCTAATTAATCAAATATTAGCATTTATAAGCAGTATTTTGTTTTCTCTTACGATTTATTATTCTTCGTCAAACTATGACTATCAATAACCCTGCCAATGGCACATTCCAGTTCACTATATATCTATCCATGTGTTCAGACAGGTCAGAATTTCTGCAAAAGAATTTCTTGTGACATTACTTCTTTTTTCAGAGTTCAGCTGGATTTCTTAGGTTAGCATTTTCATATAGACTGAAAATAAATACAGCTAAATTTAACTTTAAAACTTAATCCCAAAGAACATTTCAAAGATATCTCAATGAATCCCACAGATATCCCAAAGAATTCCACATGAAAAACAAGCTGAATCATACAAATTAAAATGAAAATAAATCATGTAAATTATTCAATAATAACTAATACTTAAGGCTCTTGCAATCGTACAATAGCACCAGGGCTATAGCAGACCATGGTAGGGAACTGTAAAACTAATATTCAAAAGGAGAGTTTTTTCGACCATAGATATTATTATTAGATAATTTTTTTTGCTGGGGTTCGGTCAAGGTAGATCCAAAAAAAAAAAACAAATTTAAGAAGATTATCAGCCAACGTTTCGGCTTACATTGTAAGCCATCTTCAGGGCTGTAGAAATACAATGTCATGAGAATACAATAATGATTAACAATAATATAATACAGAATTACCATAATGTAATGTGATATCAAAAGTATTAATGTAGAAAGCTGTATAAGAGAATTTGAAGGTACAAAGGGAAAGTGGCCTGTTTGAAAAAAGGCAATAAAAAGGACAAGGGAAAAAGGATGGGTATTATTGGGAATAAGTAACTTTGAAACTGGGAAAAATGTTTGACAGGTTTATTGAGACGGAGGGCTAATGGTTTTTAGAATGTTGAAAATGTTTGACAGGTTTATTGAGACGGAGGGCTAATGGTTTTTAGAATGTTGAAAATGTTTGAATAAGTTGAAGAAATTGGCAAAAAGGTGTTTGTGTACATAGGGTTCAGTGGAAAGAATGGTTATGCTCTCGAAGTCAAATGTGTGTTCTTCATGAAAAACATGTTTAGTGTGGGCAGTTTTTATTAGTTTATTCTTTATGTCATTTTTATGGTTATTAATTCTATGGGAGTGTGAGTGATCTGTAAATGAGGTTTTTGGCCACATTGAGTTTTTGATTATGAGGGTGAGATGCGTTGAAGTGGAGGAGACGACCTGAGTATGTGTGCTTGGTATACCAGTCAGTGTTACGGATAATAAGGGTGTCAAGGAAGGGGAGTTGATAATCAGATTCCATTTCAATGGTAAATTTTAGATGAGGGTGGTATGAGTTAAATGCAGTCAGGATCTGGGGGATTTTTTCTGGATTGAGAAAGAGGAAGAGGTCGTCAACATATTTTTTAAGGAAGAAAATGTCGTTGTGAAAGGGGGGAAGGATAGAGTCTAGGAGGTCGTTTAGGGTGATGTTTGAAATGTCGGGAGCAAGGTTATTTCCCTTAGCCAGACCGTTAATCTGGTTGTAGTATTTACCTTGGTAAAGGAGATAGCCTGACGTACAACAAAGGGAAAGGGACTCAAGGTATGTCGACCAGGATAGAATAGTATGGTCTCGGATTATATTCCCATGTTTCTCGATAATTTGAAGGGCTAAGTCAATAGGTATATTAGTGAAGAGGGATTCGGCATCTAAGGAGCAAAGAATGTATCCTTTAGGTATAATTAAAGATTCCAGCTCTGTTTTATGGTCAAATGTGTTTTTTTTTGTCATAATGGTTTTGTCGGCTCAGAATTTGTAAGGAAGGAAGGAGAAATTTGCTGAGATTAGATGTGGGAGAGTTTATATTGGGGGGACTATCAGGTTTGTGGATTTTGGGAAGGCCGTAACACCTAGGTGCTAGAGAATTCTAAGAAATAAGGTTATAATATTTATATTTGTCTATATGTGTTGCGTCACGTAGTTTTCTAATCTGGTTATTTAATTTTTTAATGAGTGTTGGTGTAGGGTCTTTGTTGTTGTGGGTGGGTGTGTATGTGGTTTTGTCTGAAAGTAAATTGAGCATTTTGTTATTATACTCATTTCTGTCCATAATGACTGTTTTATTTCCTTTTCGGCTATGGTAATTGTACCTTTATTGCTTTCCCTTTGTACCTTCTGCCTCTTACCTTCTCCCCCACCCTTCCGCCTCCCACATTGTTTCTCTGAAAAATTATATTTCGTCTTAGTCATGGAAATGTGAACTTAGGGACAGGACGCCCTCTCTCACCTTCATGATAAGACAGTTGTGATAAATTACTGTTTCAATGTTATTCAATTATTTTTTAACAAATTGTTGTTTACATGTTTTTCAAATTCTCTTATATAGCTTTCTACATTCATACTTTTGATATCACATTACATTATGGTAATTCTGTATTATAATATTGTCAATTATTATTGCATTCTCATGACATTGTATTTCTACAGCCCTGAAGATGGCTTACAATGTAAGCCGAAATGTTGGCAAATAATCTTTTTAAAAAAATACACCCTTTTTAAATTTTTAATTTTTTGGATCTACCTTGACCGAACCCCAACTAAAATCATCTAATTGTAAAACTAATGGTTCGAAAAAAGACCCAAAGGGAACGTGAGCCTCACATTCACTACACACACACGCACATACACACATAGTTATATACAAGATTTTGATCAGGGTATAAAAAAAAGAAGAAAAAAAAAAGAGGTTTTATTTTATTTATTCATGTCAACATACCTGAGAGGTAAAAGTTTCACCTATTAGGATTGCTTCCCCCTCCTTGACCCTCAGTATTGAAAGAACTATAGGCCTAAAATAAATTTTTTAAAAGGGAAAATCTAAGAAACTTGAACTTATCTACTCAAAACATCTTGCTTTTTCAGACTCTTATCTGTATACGTGGTAACCAGCAGATAAAGGAGAGATATTTCTGGTATTATTGAAAACCAATAATAATAAACAGTCAGCATAAAGTCAATGACAAAAGTTACATTGTGGTATCAACAACATTACAACTCTATTTCCATGCAGAAAATTTGTAAAAATTAAGGAGAATTTAACTTATCCAATGATTTAATCAAACCACAGATTTAGTCTTCTTGTCTAAAGGTACTACAAACAGTTATTCCATTAAGTATCATAAGTCAAAATATAATTAGATAAAATAAATCAAAACTTAAACACAATAATATATTTTAAACACTAATATTATTAGGGGCATTTGCAATTATTTGGGAGATTTCAACTGAATAGAAAGCAATAAACAGATCCTTGCCATAATAAATAAAACAAAAATTAACACCTTGATGGCAAGCAATGTTATAAATTTTTTATATTCAACAGGACTAAGCAGAGAGGTAAAAAAACATTTTATTTGAACTACAACTCTACAATCTAATGTACACAGAACTGATTAATTCTATGGTTGAGCTGATAATTAAAAAGTTGAGAAAGTAACAACAGTTGAGGTTTTGTTAAAGAACAACCTAGAATTTTAACAACAAATCAGTCAAATAGAAAAAAAATAAGTTCTTTGTATTTCTAAAACAATAAAATTTACAATATTTTAATAAATAAATTCAAACAGTAAAAAAAAATATAAGTTTTTAAACAGAATAAATATATAAATTCAAGATAGCATAAGTTTAAAACTTATTGCATAAGTATAAGTAACTTTATTAAATATTCTAAAGTGAACATCATTATTTAAAAGTATTTTAATAATTCTAAAGTGAACATCTTTATTTAAAAGTATTTAAGTAAAAACCATTCATGTATAAAGATATTTTAAAAAAATTAGATTAAAGCATACATTATAAACAATTGCACTTCATTAAACATCTAGTAGTTTAAGGGGAAGAAAATCCTTCCATTATAATCAGAATAACAAAAATTCAAGTAAAAAAATTGTTTTTCTACTTATAGTTATTAAAACTGATAAACATTACTAGGACCAAAATAACATCAGTTGTTACTTTTAGAGTCAGAAATGGATTCAAAATATCTCAGTCTTACAAGTTATTAAATTGATTGATTTTTGTGCAATACAGTACAATTAATTCAATAAAAAAATATCTATAAAACTCCTAATAATCATAAAATCTCAGAATATAGTTAGAAAATATAGCATAATGGTACATACAGCAACAGAACTTTTTAAGAACTCTAAATAAATTAAGAAAATTTCTATAAGATTGAAATGGTTTCTTAATAAAAAAAAGTTAGCAGATTTAAGTTGTTTTTTTTTTGCTGGCATCTTTGCAGTCTAATATTTAATCTATGGGCTAAGTTAGTCCTTTTGCAAAACACGGATATTTTACAGATGCATTTTAGATTAGTTTGTGGCATAAAACAATACCATAATACTATAGTCAATATACCATTTAATACAGAAAGTCTTGTCAATTCAAAAGAATATATTTCAATAAAATTTAAAATACAATTTTGGAATTTTCATTAAATGAAGAATAAGTTCATTTTTAGTTAATAAAAGAAAAATGAATGGTTATTGCAGGTCTTTGTCAAAATGCCAAAATAATTATTTAAAGCTTTTTTTTGTTTTTAATATTCAGTTATAGTTAATATAAAATGTATCATAAGGCACTGGAAAACATTTTGTTAAATATAAATAAGGTCTATCTAAGGATTTAATTTTTTTTCATCCAATTGTCAATTTTTAAAAATCTATCAGGTTCATTAAAAAAATAAACATATCTAAATAATTTTAAATTAAAAACAGTTCAGTATTAGAGAGGTATCAATTGCAAGTTTAGAAATAAAAGATTATGTCAATGTACTGAAAAAGAAATATATTGCTTCAAATTCTTCGCGCTCATGCCACACACATTAAATTCATTTTCTAATAAATCTTTTTTGAATNTCACTCTAAAATTTAATTATATAAATTATTATTACAATTATTATTGCTGTAAGATTTGTTGTAGAAATTAGTTAAATTAAATATTTAAAGTTCTCCGTATTACTAAGAAGAAAAAAATTACTGATATAATTCGGTATAAAATTGGTATGAGAAATTGAAACAAAACCACTAATATTTAATTAGTAGACTAATAAATAGCTGTGCTGTAGTGAAAATCAGAGAGAGATTTTGTTAATTTATACACACACCATTAATAATGCTATATAAGATCTGCAGAAGACTATTTTTATATAATGTTTTTTTTTTCTATCTTTTTGAACATAAAAGATGATCTTTAACACGGGAAATACATTCTTGGTACTTAATAGCATGATTAGTACCAATAGCAAAAAAAAACAAAAACAAAAAAAAAACACACACATAGACATAAGTATAAGAGAGAGAACTGAGTATAATGACAGACTAGTTGAGCTGAAAGCCCAAAGACAGGTACATCTTATATTTAAAGCCAAAAATAGGCAATTTCACTTTAAGATAGCATTAATAGCTGAACCAGAGAAGGAAAGACCCAGTAGAAAGCCTTAATTATCAATTTATTTAAGATTATTGTTGTTTCTCATTTTTAAGGGGATAAACTGCATTGGTCAGAATTAGTAGTATACCACTAAGGTATACAGTACACAATAGTTATTTTATATGAATTTACCATATAGTTCAAAAATTAAAAAAAAAAAAATCAGATTTATATTTTTTTTAAATTTTCCTTGGCTAGCAGCTTCAAAAACAAAACATAAAATTGAATTTAATAACATTGGGACTTGATATTAAGGTTAAGCTGCTTTTTAATACTTCTTTTATCATCTATTTTACACGTAGTAGATGATAAAAAAAAGTATGGATGTGAATGAAGGGAAGAACATAGTAAGATTGTATTATTGGAACATATAAGTAACAATAATGCACAAATTCAAGGCCAACTTTGATAAAAATTATAATGTAGATCTTCCTATTTTTTTTCTGACTATGGCCTTGATGTGACTTATAATATATCTATACTAGTATTTAAATGAATTCATATTTTACTTGCAGCCACTCAATGATTGTGATCTGAAAATTTAGAAAAGAGATATATTAATTTAATCTAATCCATTAAGCTTGAGTAAGGGAGCT
This sequence comes from Oncopeltus fasciatus, assembly GCA_000696205.2. Lineage (NCBI taxonomy): Eukaryota > Metazoa > Arthropoda > Insecta > Hemiptera > Lygaeidae > Oncopeltus > Oncopeltus fasciatus. The sequence continues at coordinate 111,289 of KZ807026.1, forward strand.
GTAATGGTTCCCTTATGAATATTAATTCATAAATACCCATTAAATGTAATAAATTGTTGTATACATTAAAAATAACCTTAGAGCAAGAAGTGCAGGAAACNTAAATACATGGAAATCATATGAACAATTAAACATAAAGCTCCTTGATGACTAGTGGTTTCTAAGACTAGATGAGATCATACAGTTCTAATATTTTGGCTGAGAGACAGGCATCAGAATAGCAAAAGACTGGTTTGTTCAATAATCAAATAAAAAATGATTATGAAATTTTAAAAAAATATCCAAGATAAAAAATTTCCTTTTGTTTTGATTACAACAAATATCATTACTAAACTAAATCACATTCATATGATAATAGAATATATTTAAAAAATAGGAATAACAAAATATAGAGTAATATTATGTGTATACACATAAAAACATAAGGTTATTTTACTCCAATGACAATGTTTATATAAAACTTTTTGTCACTTCCATTTACTGGCATGATTGTATTTCAATTGTGTGGTGGTTCAACAAAAATTCATAAAAACTTAAGTATGTATACACACTTTTTTGGGTCAATTAAACAGAATATGATGATACATACACGTATAAAAAAAAAAAGGCACTGGTCTCAACCACATTGATACACATTACTAATGATGGTTATAATTAAGTCCTAATTATTACAGAAAATTACCATATAAATTTAAGGGAATAAATATTGTTCTACAAGGGTAATAAGAAAGGACACAGGGCTTCATTTCAGTGTAAATTTCCTTTGCTTACAGAGAACAAAAATCTTTTTTGGAAAGGAAGCCTAAAGAAAGGTAAAAGAGTCTAAAAGGAATAATTTAGTCTTAGTAAATCTTATGAATTAATGCTGGTGAAATTAGCTGGGATCAGAAAAATGAAATACTCCAAAATTATTGGGTAATTATTTTATTATTGCCAATGTTTCGACTAACTTGTGAGTCATCATCAGGGCTGAAATACAATACACATTATTACCCTTATAGAATTATAGATTAGAATGAACAGACAGAAATTTGATGTGTTTTATAATAAAAAAAAAAACATACAGAAAAAACTCAAAATTTAACTTTACAAATAAGAAAAAAATAAATCAATTTTATATGTACTGATAATGATTGCACTCTGGGATGTGACCATAAACTTACCTCGGAGATCTCTTGATAAATCATATGGGTACATATAAGTTTGATTCGTTTTTCATATTTGTATAGTTAAATTTTGAGTTTTTGTGTACATAATTTTTGTCATATAACAAATCACATCTAAGTTTGTTCATTCTAATCAATAATTCTATAAGCGTAATAATGTGTATTGTATTTCAGCCCTGATAATGACTTACAAGTTGAGTCGAAACATTGGCTTCTAATAAAATAATAACCCAATAATTTTAGAGTCATTTATTTTTCTGATCCTGGCCGAAGCTCTGCCTAATTTCTCCAGCATAATCTTTGATGGCCAACCAACATCCAACTTATGAATCAATATGAAAATAGACAAAATCTAAATGAAATATGACATAAAAATTCAAGAAAATTCAAATATTTTCCAAATAAGTTTTTGGGATAATTAATATATTTTTAATGAAGGCTGGGTAAGGAAAAGTGAAAATTATGCTGGGGGACTAATGGGGTATACTCTTGTACTATTAAAAGAACACCAAAACAGAATTGCAGAATTGTGGGATTCCAATGCCACTATAGTAGAATTTCAAACAATATAAAAATAATGATCTATTTTTAAAGAAAAAGGCCAAACGCATGCCAAGATTAAAGAATACCTATTTTTCAAGGATTTCATACCTCTTATATATGTTTGCCAAACCCAGTAAACTAAAAAACATGTGAAACTTGTAAAACTCAAATTGTTATTTCAACCCTCAAACAAATTTTCTTTAAGTACTTTTAAACAATTATTAAAATATACATTTATAGAAATATTATAATCCTATATCAATACTAATATAGAAATGGTTGGAGGTTCGTTGGTCATCGAGTCTTATGCTGGAGAAACTAGTCAGGGTTTCGGCTAGGATCAGAAAAATAAAATACTCCAAAATTGTGAGCTAAACTGTTTAGCTCTTGATTCTGAGATGCGACCATAAACCTTCCACAGAGATCTCTCCAGACATCACTATCACCCTGATGATGAATTACAAGTTAAGTCAAAATATTGACAATAATAAAATAGTTACCCAACAATTTTGGAGCANATTCCTATAAAATGGTTCTTTTCGTCATCTAACTTTAAAAAAAAAAAAAAAAACCTCAATTAAAGCCTGTTAAGTATTTTTAAGCATTAATTGGCACTATTAAATTGCTTCCAACAAATTATAGAGTTGGTTCAAAAATGAAAATATACCCGTCACTTAGTTGCCACTCCCTTTTTCCTTGAGGGAGAGGCAGCTAAGAGAATATTACTCAAGACTCTCAAAATAATATTTAATTTTTTAACTATAATACACAAACATCAATGCTGCTTTAATGGACCAAGTGAAAAACAATAATTATTTGTATTTGAAAAATAGCTAAGAGAAATCGTTATGTGACATGCATGAAAAAGTGTCCATCACTAATAGTTTGAAGCACTCAATAATTACTCAATCATTAGATTTACTTTTATTTCTATAATGAACTTAAACTCCAAAGCAAATGTCAAATATTTTTGAATAATGTCTCTTATGTTGTCCAAAAAAAATATACCCCTGAAATTTCTATTAATTACCTTTGTATATGATATGAATATATTGATTTAGGGGGCACAGAGGTCTTGCGGTTAAGGTACTAGACTCCTGAGCCCAGGTTCAATGCTCACAGTGCACTGTTGATTTTTTTCTTTCTGTATTTTTGTTTGAAATGACCCAGAGGATTCCTGGTGTCCTCCTAGGAAACACCCAGGCCTAATTGAGAATCATTCTTCATTGAAACGGAAAAAATAAAGCGACCAAAATAGTATCCTGAACACACATCACATAAAATAAAAAAGAAATTCTCAAAACTTTAGTTTTACTTGAAGTCCGAAGTTAAATATAAACACTCCTATAATAAACACATTTAGATATAAAAAATGATTTCATCTTCCAAAATACTTCGAGGGAAAGTATGAAAATGCCAGAGAAAGTTACTACAGTTTCTGTTTCTGTGAAAAATATAGTTTACACAACAATAGCACAAACAATTTCTACTTGAATTTTTTAATAAAAGCTACATCTATACATAAAGAAATTCAATGTTGTACCTTACCAATCATTATTAAAACTATTCAGCCTAAGGACGATTCTAAATCTATAGTCAATTTGCATGATCTGATGATACCCAAGCAGGTTCAACAGCAGACACTTTTCCTCCACTTATTAAATAAAATACTATACCTATACCAAATGCATAAGGCAAGAGAAAGAAATATGCCAGTCAAAGGGGGAAGTATAATCCCTAATATCTACCTGTACCAAGCAAATCCTTTATGATAATATTTATCAAAAAAATGGACTTCTGAGCCAGCTGCTCGTATATCAGGATGTAGTCTTAAGAATTCCAGTAATGCCCTTGTACCAGATTTCTTTACACCTATAACAAGAGCATCAGGTAAACGTCGAACAGGCCTTGATTGAGATTTCCCAATGAGTCGATACTTTGAGTTTTCAACCTAAAATCAATAGAATGCCATTGTAACATAAATTAAAACTAAAACTAATTATTCTAATTATAGACACTCACTTCTTTTTCAGAAATTTTTCTTAGCTCAACCCAAGTAATCAATGGGATAAGTCTAACATGAGAATCATAAGCAACAGTAATATTTTTCTCAATTGTTCTATTTACAAAAGGATTTCTATCAACCTGTTGAAAAAAAAGAGGAGACCAATACATAATTTTTATGAGTTCATGTAACAAAAGTAAGTAGAATTATGTGATGTTCTTACTGCAGACAATATACCATGCACACGTTTCACAAAACATTTGTTAACTAAAATAGTATATGCAAAAAAGGTAAAAATTGCGAATGTAAAAAAACAGGACTTGGTATTTGTTAAGCTCCACAGCTTTCCATTCCAGAACATTGCCCATCCAAAAAGATAATTAAAAAAACTCTTGACAAAGGTTTAGAAAATATACATTGGTACTACTAATTATAAAGACATATTGCTTAAATATTCAAAATGTCTTAAATTACTAATATTTGAAATGAAAAGTATATGACCCCCATTTTTGACGTTGCCCTCACAACACTAATCAGCTTTGTTATCAAAACATTACCTTCTTTGTGGTTATGTTGCCCCAAAGGAGTACTAGCGTTAATACAAATAAGTGCACCTTTAACTGTAATTAAAATTTGTTCATTTATTTTATTTAAACGTCATTAATATGTTGAAACCGAAAATTCTTTCACAAGTCTTAGGACAAGCAAATACTAATGGAATTGATAATACACTGTGAGTACTTAATTCTCTTGTTTTAGTATTATTTATGGTCATTAGTTGTATTTCAGATTTGAATGTATATGAATATGTAAACCATATTTTTTTCTGTCTGCTTAAAAGGGTGTATAATTCATAATGATTTTAATATTTAATTTATAGTTTCTTTTTTAATTTCTGCTGTTTTAAAACTAGCACAAGATCTGTTTTGAAAATCTAAGTTGTTTATTTTTGGCTAAAATAATTAATTAATTTCTCCATGAAAATTTCTTATTTTAATAGAAAACACAATATTTTGAGAGCTGAAAATGGAATGACTTTTTATACAGTCTGATGGACATAATATTATGGGCATACACATTTTCAGAAATGTAACCTTTAAATGCGGTGATCAGAAAATGGTGTTCTTCCATTGAATAAATAACTTATTAAAAAAACTCTCCTCATGATGAGGTACTTTTATGACCAAAAGAAATTATCAAACCTATTAAAATAAATTACATAATTAGTGAAGAACTAACATAAGCCATAACAAAACATTTTCTAAGATAAGAGTTCCTTTTTTTTAATTAAAAAAGCTTGTGATATTGGTGAGTAACTACTAATATGAATTAAACCATTTTTTGTTAAAGAAGTATTTTACACAATCAATGACCAGGCTTTATTGTTTAAATTTTTTAAAACTAATATTTATAAAGGGTGAGTTTTAAAAAAGAGCTAGTAAGCACAAAGTTCAAGTAAAATCTTTATGTTAATTGGATATAAAATCAAAGTATCTCAACATATTAATTACAATTAAATTTTAGAGTTATGAATGATTATTTTATTAAAATAATGAAGTCATGAGTATAAAGCTTAAGTAAAATGTGATACACTAAATAAGAATTTAGTATCTTAGATTATGTGATATGTATTCAAGACAATAATATTAAGGATATGCACTGAAATCCAGCCTCTAAATTACTTAGAAAACATCCAAGACACAATTTTTAATGATATATTGAAAAAATAGCTGATCTGATTAAATAGCTGATTATCATTCGAAATGAAGACCAAAAGCTGGTTTACAAAAGTATGTACAGTGGACTTGTTGACTGAAATTGTTTCCTAGCAGAAAATAATTACAACTACGTCAGCAACTATACTGGCCTAGACGGAAAAAGCTGGTCCACATATGATTTTGAATCCCTGTGTGCAATTTTCATAATTTATATATTAATAGCGTATGAACATAATACTGCATAGATCTGAGTTATACAAAATATAGTCAGTCATTTAAGACTATTTGATTCAAACAGTTATTTGAATTACTAAGATTCTTTGTATAAGATTCAATGCTAACAAGGAAATTTTCAATTTATCACTTTGGAACTTAAAGACATACACATAGCTTCTACATTTTAACTGAATGATTAATTAAAAATAAATAAATAAAGACAATGTAATGGTTTTATGAGTTTCATTTCACTTTTCTTTCTTTTAATGAAAAAGTGACCAATTCAGAAAGGAAAATTTTGAAATTTGATTAAAAAAGTTAATGGATATTTAAATAAACTTTGTATAAATGGGCTACAATAAATATATTGTAAAAATATATAAAAAACAAAAAAACAGTATAAATGGGTAATTTTAATTGTGAAACAGTGAACACATTAATAATAACTAATCATTTTATAAATGATATATGATGCTACTCAATGTAACTATTGCAATACATACTATTTGTTTAATCTACTCTAAAGTAGCATTAAACTTTGAGCAAGCAAAAATGTCGATGTATTATTCTCAAATGAAATTCACATCTGGTCATAAGCTATGTGAGATTTTTTAAATATATAAATAGAGAAGGGGGAAAAAAAAATTCACTAGGAGAGGTTTATATGGAAACAATAACTGATTTAGATCAAATATAGAATTGTGCGGCTGACATAGGTAAGAAATTTATCTTACCCAAACAGGTAAGAAATAAAATTGTATGCTGATTATGGTTAAATAATAATTATTTAGAGCCTCAAAGTAAGGAGTAATGGTATATATAAACACGCACACACACACGCACGCACTCATGCATGCACGCACACACACACACGCACACACACGCGCAGCACACACACACACACACATATAATATCAAAAGTCATATTATTGAGAATGAGATCAAAAGATAAAACTAAAACCTAAATGAGATCATCATAACAGAGAAATGAATTTCAGTCATAGTTGAGGTAGAATTGTTATGAAAATTTATATGCCATATTCACAAAATACAAATTTTTAGTGACTGACTGTGCTGAGCGTATTTCTCATAAAAAAAATTATAATTTATANTTATTTAAAATGTATATTTAAAAAAAGCCAAAGAGGATCAATAAAATTGATAATTCTTGTCAATTTTCTCACTACAGATGATTGAAAATAATTTTTATTGAAATACAGGGTCTGATACAGATGATTTTTTCATTTGTGCCTAATGATCCCACTTTCAGCAGATCTAGCTAAGTAGCAGATTTTATTTCCAGTGACACAAACAACCGAGAATTCATAAATATAAATTTAAAATAATTTAAATGCCAATTAAATATCTATTAATTGATATTATTAGCTAATTAATTATCAATTTTATTGTTCATATTGGCCCCATAATAGTAATATGATTTTTGTGTTTTCCTTGAAAAACCATAAATTTCTTGGAGAATTGTTTTTATTTTTTATCAATTATCTAAATGTTTTGTAAATTACAATAAAAATGAGGGTGAAATTTGAACATTCTTATTTACTGAACATATTAATAAAGAAGATTTTACTCGAATAAGCATGAAATTTGATATTAGAAGTATTTCTCATGTGCATTAATGCAAAGCACTACATATATGAATTAAGGAACAACAGACTTAGCTTAGTACCACACAGATTGGACCAAGAATTGTCAGTATAAATTTATTTGTTCTCACATTGTTATAATAACATAATTTAAGGACAAAAATCATTGCTTTGCTCTTTATTTAGTGCTCATTTTAAACATGCTACATTAATTTGAACTTAGTCTATGGAAGGAAAACAGCTAAGATTGGAACGGTAAGTCACTTCCAACCAAAATTAATGCCAGTCATTTGATAAAATCTTAAATTAAATGGTTTGTAAAATTCTCTTAGTCTTTCGATGGCCTTAGGGTCAATGTATGGATGGTTTCTTCCTTTAGTCTTCCCAAGACAGTGAGGTGCTGGGCGCCCTTCAGATTTCATCAAACAAGGAAAGCCTTTTGTTGCATTGAAGTAGAAATGCTTTTCTGTCACAACTCTCTTCAATCCAAGAAAATCCTAAGCAAAATAAATAAATAAGGATGAACCTAGCTGTAATGAAAGTCGTAATTAACATGACTCCAAGGAGCTTCACTACAGCACCCTGAATTAGACAAGAATGGACAGATCATTACCTAGTGGGTATTGACAATTATTTAAATTGCTTAAAACACACCACATTAATTAAATATTTTGGATTTTCCTAGCATAACAATTTTTTTTTTTCATGACAGATACAACTTTGTCTATAAACTGAATTTATGAGTGTATTAATAAGGGACAATATAGATCACACCCATTTATACTCACCAAGGTTCTCAGCTTTTGCTGAACAAATTTGCACACAACAAATTTAATTGAATATGGAAAGAGGTGTTTCACAAGATTTGAACCACTTGCTAATGGAACCTGTAAAGGTTAATTATATTCTATCATAAAAAAAAAAAACACATCCAGAACCCAATAGGGGATAATACTAAAAAAAATTACCATTTCACTTGCTGGAATTATAATTACACATTATAGTACTAAATTTGAGTCTCTAAACAATAAAAAGAAATAAATTTAACTAGTCCGTAAGCATACATATCTCATCCAGTAAAATTTCAGAAAATTTATGATTATTTATGCCCTTTCTACAGAATACGTAAATTTAACAAGTTTAGAGAATAGAACTGTTTAGTTCAAACAAAAAGAGTCATTACCTGGACACGAGCCATTTCTTCAGCTGGATCACTAATCAATCTCTCACCACTCACAAATATAAATTGTTCAATAGGAAAATATTTTAACCATTTGCTTAAATGTTTTGCATAGACTCCAATTCTCACAGGTCCCCAGCTCGTATCGACAATGCTGAATCCAGTGTCCTTTACAAATGCAAGGCACTCAAATTTTTGCTTGTAACTACGATTTTGTATTTTACTAAAATAAAAATAAAAAGGATTAATCATAAATAAAATTTCAAGAGGAAAAATATTGTGTTAATTCTGGTTTTGGACAGTTGGGAAATTTAGTTAATTTTAAAAAATAATGCCAAACATGATTTGAAATTGCCTAAAATTAAAAATTCTCTCTGGCTTGAGCCAAGTACATATAGTTTAGTTTAATTATTTTAGCCTACCATTTTTATAGTATCAGACTTAGATAAATATTATAAATAAAATTAATATTCAAGGAGAAATTGAACACTAAATTAGTTGAAAATTGATAAGTTTAACATAAGTCAATCATTCAAACTTAAAAATAGAAAGTCTATCATTATAGGAGCTGCATTATCTAAATGAATTCCTCAGCACCTTAATTATTGAATATTTGTAAATCAACTTTCCAAATCTTGTGAACCCCCATTTCTATTGCTCCAATTTAGATTAATAATAAACTCAGCCTTTCTTTTTCGGATTTGAAAGTGACATACAATATGTCATTAAAAAACAAAACATTTAATAGTGGTTTATATATGACAAAATTAAAACTTATGTCCAATGGATGAATTGCAAAGATCTAAAGCTCTACTCTTAATACTTTATAATAAAAGTGAAATGAGTGCTTTAAAGGCAACAGTCTAATCATCATCACTAAGCTGGTCGATAGTTACTTTGTCTCTGGCAATTCTCTTTCATTCAATTATTTCATATTTTTTATAATAAACCTCTACCAGCCATTAAAAATAAAGAGAAAATTTAAAGTTTGGGCTAATCCCCACTCAACTTTTGTTGTAAGAAATATTCTTGTATCAATAAAGGAAACTGTAAACTTTATTTCAGTTTTACGAGTCACGGAAATGTGAACTTAGGGACAGGACGTCCTCTCTCATCTTCATGATAGCCCTGAAGATGGCTTACAATGTAAGCCGAAACGTTGGCAGATAATCCTTCATTAAAAAAATACATTTTTTAATTTGTGTTTTTTGGATCTACCTCGACCGAACCCCAACTAAAATCATCTTAGAA
>KZ807026.1:122547-156190 GCA_000696205.2 Oncopeltus fasciatus
CTGATTATCACCTCTTCTCATCGATGGGACACTCATTGGCGGAGCAACACTTCAACAATTTCGAAAACGTACGAAAATGGCTCGATGAATGGATTTCAAATAAAGATGAAGCATTCTTTTGGAATGGTATCCATATATTGCCCGAGAGATGGACAAAATGTGTAGAAAGCGAGGGCCAGTACTTTGAATAAAATATATTATACTTTTTTTTAAATTACTGTGTATATATTTTAAGAAATAAACGACATTTTAAACTTGCATACCTGGTATGCCTAACTCTGAAGAACCCATCCCATGCTTAATTTTATCCAAAGGTTAGAAAGCTTTCCTTCTCACTGAGAATTGTTAACATTTATAATTTCATAGTGATTCTTCAAGACATTGTGTGTTATCACAAACATTATAGCAAAAGAAAAAAGTTTTACAGGGCCATTAAACCTACAGATTTGATGAAATATTAGTTTTCATTAATTTCCTGTTAATTTGAATAATATTAAAGTAAAGAAAAATGTTAAAATGCAACAATCAATAATAAATACCTTGAGGCCTGAGTGTAATCAGATATAGCTCTAGTGACGGGGTCTCTTACTACAACCAACAATTTAGTTTTAGAGTTCATCTGTTTTACTCTTCTGGGAACTTCTTTTGTTACAAAATAACTTGGGGTTTTCTCCATTGTAACTTGCCCTTCTAAAGTTGGAGGCATTTTTCTCCTGCAATTGAATATTTCTGAGTTAATATAAATTCATTTTTATATTCATTGAAAATAAAATATATTTATTAACGAGCTTCATACAAATCTGATATATTGCTGTGTGAAATGCCTTCTATTTGAACTATAAAAATTTATTAAGAAACTTAAGTGTATTTAAAAAAAAAAAAAAACTTAATTTTTATTTACACTTTTATTTTAGGTCATTGAAGTAAACAGGTCTATAAATTGAACATCATCTTTGCTTAGACTTACTTTCTGTAATTTTTTTTATACCAGAGGTGATGCTTTAAAATACTAATCTGATTGTATATTTTAAGGTCCTCAGGAAATACTTCCTCATTTTTTTGATTTAACAAAACAATATCTATATATGAATGTTTTTATGAATTAGGGTACGTAAAAGTCTGCAATGAGTCAATTCCCAACTAACTTTAAAAAAAAAAAAAAAAACCTCAATTAAAGCCTGTTAAGTATTTTTAAGCATTAATTGGCACTATTAAATTGCTTCCAACAAATTATAGAGTTGGTTCAAAAATGAAAATATACCCGTCACTTAGTTGCCACTCCCTTTTTCCTTGAGGGAGAGGCAGCTAAGAGAATATTACTCAAGACTCTCAAAATAATATTTAATTTTTTAACTATAATACACAAACATCAATGCTGCTTTAATGGACCAAGTGAAAAACAATAATTATTTGTATTTGAAAAATAGCTAAGAGAAATCGTTATGTGACATGCATGAAAAAGTGTCCATCACTAATAGTTTGAAGCACTCAATAATTACTCAATCATTAGATTTACTTTTATTTCTATAATGAACTTAAACTCCAAAGCAAATGTCAAATATTTTTGAATAATGTCTCTTATGTTGTCCAAAAAAAATATACCCCTGAAATTTCTATTAATTACCTTTGTATATGATATGAATATATTGATTTAGGGGGCACAGAGGTCTTGCGGTTAAGGTACTAGACTCCTGAGCCCAGGTTCAATGCTCACAGTGCACTGTTGATTTTTTTCTTTCTGTATTTTTGTTTGAAATGACCCAGAGGATTCCTGGTGTCCTCCTAGGAAACACCCAGGCCTAATTGAGAATCATTCTTCATTGAAACGGAAAAAATAAAGCGACCAAAATAGTATCCTGAACACACATCACATAAAATAAAAAAGAAATTCTCAAAACTTTAGTTTTACTTGAAGTCCGAAGTTAAATATAAACACTCCTATAATAAACACATTTAGATATAAAAAATGATTTCATCTTCCAAAATACTTCGAGGGAAAGTATGAAAATGCCAGAGAAAGTTACTACAGTTTCTGTTTCTGTGAAAAATATAGTTTACACAACAATAGCACAAACAATTTCTACTTGAATTTTTTAATAAAAGCTACATCTATACATAAAGAAATTCAATGTTGTACCTTACCAATCATTATTAAAACTATTCAGCCTAAGGACGATTCTAAATCTATAGTCAATTTGCATGATCTGATGATACCCAAGCAGGTTCAACAGCAGACACTTTTCCTCCACTTATTAAATAAAATACTATACCTATACCAAATGCATAAGGCAAGAGAAAGAAATATGCCAGTCAAAGGGGGAAGTATAATCCCTAATATCTACCTGTACCAAGCAAATCCTTTATGATAATATTTATCAAAAAAATGGACTTCTGAGCCAGCTGCTCGTATATCAGGATGTAGTCTTAAGAATTCCAGTAATGCCCTTGTACCAGATTTCTTTACACCTATAACAAGAGCATCAGGTAAACGTCGAACAGGCCTTGATTGAGATTTCCCAATGAGTCGATACTTTGAGTTTTCAACCTAAAATCAATAGAATGCCATTGTAACATAAATTAAAACTAAAACTAATTATTCTAATTATAGACACTCACTTCTTTTTCAGAAATTTTTCTTAGCTCAACCCAAGTAATCAATGGGATAAGTCTAACATGAGAATCATAAGCAACAGTAATATTTTTCTCAATTGTTCTATTTACAAAAGGATTTCTATCAACCTGTTGAAAAAAAAGAGGAGACCAATACATAATTTTTATGAGTTCATGTAACAAAAGTAAGTAGAATTATGTGATGTTCTTACTGCAGACAATATACCATGCACACGTTTCACAAAACATTTGTTAACTAAAATAGTATATGCAAAAAAGGTAAAAATTGCGAATGTAAAAAAACAGGACTTGGTATTTGTTAAGCTCCACAGCTTTCCATTCCAGAACATTGCCCATCCAAAAAGATAATTAAAAAAACTCTTGACAAAGGTTTAGAAAATATACATTGGTACTACTAATTATAAAGACATATTGCTTAAATATTCAAAATGTCTTAAATTACTAATATTTGAAATGAAAAGTATATGACCCCCATTTTTGACGTTGCCCTCACAACACTAATCAGCTTTGTTATCAAAACATTACCTTCTTTGTGGTTATGTTGCCCCAAAGGAGTACTAGCGTTAATACAAATAAGTGCACCTTTAACTGTAATTAAAATTTGTTCATTTATTTTATTTAAACGTCATTAATATGTTGAAACCGAAAATTCTTTCACAAGTCTTAGGACAAGCAAATACTAATGGAATTGATAATACACTGTGAGTACTTAATTCTCTTGTTTTAGTATTATTTATGGTCATTAGTTGTATTTCAGATTTGAATGTATATGAATATGTAAACCATATTTTTTTCTGTCTGCTTAAAAGGGTGTATAATTCATAATGATTTTAATATTTAATTTATAGTTTCTTTTTTAATTTCTGCTGTTTTAAAACTAGCACAAGATCTGTTTTGAAAATCTAAGTTGTTTATTTTTGGCTAAAATAATTAATTAATTTCTCCATGAAAATTTCTTATTTTAATAGAAAACACAATATTTTGAGAGCTGAAAATGGAATGACTTTTTATACAGTCTGATGGACATATTATCAAAGTTAATTTTTCCCCTGTTAAGGTAAATCATAACTCAATATTGAGACAGTGAGTAGCATAATCTTCCATGGATTGATCCTCAGTGTGACATGACTCATTGGTGAGGTTTGCTTGTTTTGTCTCCTGTGTCAATTAATGTTGCTTATACCTTATGCTTAGACGTTTATATAAGCAACATTAATTTTGCTTTATACAGGGAGGGGATAGCATCCTTCAGTGATGAAAATGTGATCTTTGGGACAGTACGTCCCCTCTCACCTTCATGGTATCCCTGAATTTAAAAAGTACACATTTTTTAAAATTTGTATTTTTTGGATCTATCTTGACCGAACCCCAACAAAAAAACATCATATAATAATATCTACAGCAAAGAAAAAAACAACAACAAAAAACTCTCCATTTCTACTCTATTTCTTTAAGATTAAAGCTAAGGTAATTAAATATAAGTATAGATGCTGAATGGGTTTAAACTCTTAACATGTAGCTTTGTGGAGATGAGGATGGTCTCTAAGAGGTACTCTTATGAATCATTGTGCCTAATGTAAGCAGTTACCCCTTTCAAAAAGTACTCTCAGTCACTTCAAGAAAGTTAACCTGAAATGAAATGAACCTAAAAATGAATTCTTCCGTCATTTTTTAATAAAAAGCCTAATTACCAATAGAAATAAAAGAGTCTGTCTAACATTCAATATTACATTCTTTATTGTCTTTCTTAGTGCGTATTTTCGAAAAAAAGTTTTAAATTGTAAAATTACATATTTTAGTTATACATTTTTTTTTTTATAATAGTATTAATAACAAAAGTATTAAGATTCTAAATTTTAGTCTTTCTCTATTTCCCATTCCCTTTTTTTTCAGCCATTAATGAACTCATCCAATGGCAATAAAAAGTATATATACTGAATTTGGTATCATTTGATAGATTGCACAAACAAGAATGCCTACAGACATACATTTATTTGTGTGTGTGTTTGTGTGAGTGTGTATGCCATGATGCCAGCTGAATAGTTAGATTTCCCTTCTGATAAAAGTTTAAATTAAATTTGTTACTAATTTATCTATCAAAAGATTTTTTCCATCACTCTATTTTAAAAATTTAGGTTTATGATGTCCAAAGGATTGGATTTAATTCCTTTTCTTCAACAAGCTCTCTGTAAATCATTTATTACTTCATTATTACTTTATAAAATGTTGCTGTTGTTTTTAATTTAAAGTTAAAATAAAAAGTAATAACAGTAGAGATAGACCGAAATAAATAAATAAAACCCCTTCTTTTTCCGTATTATATTATTATTCCTGCTTTACTAGCTGTTTGCACATAAACAAATTTAGTTTGTTTTCTTCAAATTTTTATTACAGAACCAGTGGTACTGGGTTAACTACCCTCTCTTCCTATAGAGATATACTCTGTGGATAAGTTACTTTTATTACTGCTTTCTTAATTATAATATTACTTGCTCTTCTAATAAGTTTGTGAAGATGTTTTTTTGTTCTGACTAATTATACAAATTGCTAGTAGAAACTATGCCTTCATCTAAAAGTGATCATTGGACCTTATGTGTATGCATATAAATCTATAGTTTCTATTTGTGACTCCCAAAACGATACTCTTTGCCCCTTTATAGTCATAAAATGAATTTCTTCTATAATCTGGTGATTGAATCACAAAAAGTTTTTTATTTATGTCAATTTGAATGCTAAAGCATGATGGGTGGCTATATGTTTTGTCCTACATTTATAACTAGATGTACTCTCTCTTTTTTATTATTTATTTATTTTTTATTCAAAAAGCTTTTTTTTCTGATTAGCATAAAATTAATAATTCTCCTGCTACCTCTCTTCCTCGCGACAAGTTTTCAGCTAGATATCATTTTTAGAACTGCCTGTTAAATAGTCTGCAGTTAACTTTTTTTGGACTGAATCCAGGCAAGCAGGAGATGAAGAGGTGTGTCTTCTCATCCTCCATAGTTAGAGACTTAAATATCTTTCTTAATGCATCTTATGTAAAAAAAAATTATATAATATTCACATTTAAAGTTGATAAATTAACACACAAAATGTTACTTAAATATTTTTCATAAAACTTATAATGAAAGATATATCTACAGGTTTTCAATTAAGGCTTCTTTACCAGGTATGCAAGTTTAAAATGTCGTTTTAATTCCAATAGAATGCGCTCTTAGCCTATTGAAGGATTTGCTTATCTCTAAACGCTATTTTGTTTGTTAGTCATTTGTTTACAAAAGTNGTGTGTGAACAGTTAAAATTTGTAGTATACCATTTCTAAATAAATTCTAATTTATGTTGGTTAAATTTAATTTTAAGAAAATTACTCTAATTTAAATAATGCATGAAGACTATTTGAATTTTAAGTCCAAAAGTAACTTGCCATACATGACTGCCCAGGATTTAAAATTAAGTGGCTCATTACACAATTCAGACAATATGGAAGTCAATAAAAAATGCAAAGGAAGATAGATTAAAAATTGGAGAAAAAAAAGGAGAGCCGAGTTCGATTCCCGGCCGTGGTAGTAAGATTTTTTTTCTGGCTCCCTGTGCATTTCTTGTAGATAATTTAGCATGGGATTAAATACCACAATTAAGCTATTATTTAAAAATAAATATCAGGTGGAACGAGAGTCAAATAAATTGCTGATAATATTAGCTCATTTGAATATAAGACGACATATTCATTTTGCTTGGGGTTTTGACTCGGAGTGAAGTGTGGAAAGTTGGAGTGATTATCAAAGCTACCTCGATTGTGTAGAGGTTAGCGCGCTTACCCGGAAAGTAGGAGACCCGGGTTCGATTCCCGCCCGTGATAGTAATATTTTTTTTTTTGGCTCCTGTGCATTTCTTGTGAAATAAACGACATTTTAAACTTGCATACCTGGTACTGTTTATTTAAAAATAAATATGAAGCTTTAAAATTGAATAATATGTAAATTTAAAAGATAAAATTATTATGCTGATAATTATTTAATATCATACAGGATTGTCCAGAGGTGTTTATGAAAGTGAACCTCTTGCCTCTTGGCACAGATGTACCGCAAGGGACCCTCTTAAAACTCTCAGAGTGACAATGTGATTTTGGGTTCCGCTCTGGGCAGATTTTAATTGAGAAATTAGAATACAATGGCTACTTATAATTGTGCAGTTACCCCTAAATAACTGCTCCTGTCTTTCAAGCAGAATTCTTAATCATTAATCCTTCAAGAAGCAAATAAATAAGAATCAAATTTATAGATTTATTGATAATCTCTACTTTTAATTTATTTTTAATCTCTCTATTTGGATTATCTAACTTTATTTATGCAAGTAACTTCTGAATTGCTTCATCTTTTTTCCCAGACTTTTGAACCACGAAGGTGCTTTACTTGCTTATAGTGGTTATGGTGATAGAGATGCTACTGTAACAGCTGCTATTGCTAGTAATATTTGGTCTGCTTATGAAAAAAATGGACGGATGGCTCTGAAAGAAGATTGCCTTCAAATGATCTTAATGGAATGCACGGTAAAATTGGCTAATCATTGTCCTCTAAACATTTGAAAGTTTATTATATAATAATTTAATAAGTATAATATTTAGATATCCTATACTCATGTTATTATTCATAAAAAGAACCATTATTGTCCATGATTATGGAGTTCATGAGCAATGAACCTTGAGGTAGTTTGCCTTTTATATTTCAAATTATTACAGATAAAGGTCAAAAACGAATAAGAAACCTTGAACAAATATAATTAGATTTTATTTTTTAAATACTCCAGAAATAATAATATTTTACCTTCTTAATATGAGAGATATGAGATATTAAAATATGCCTACATTTTTTAAATAATTTGAGAGAATGTTCAAATTATTGAACACAATGGTGGTACTGCAACCTATTGCTGATATAGAGCTTCCTCTAGCAGTCCCAATTTTGTGCATCAGTTCGCTAATTTATTAAACAATAAAATACCAGTACGTATAAAGTAAGGCCATTTTTTCATTTATTTTGCCCCACTTCCACTGCCCAACCAAATTTTTAATGGCTGTAGGTTGGTTGGCCGTCGAGTATTATGTTGGAGAAATTAGTCAGGACCAGAAAAATAAAATACTCAAAAACTGTTGGATAATTATTTTATTATTGCTGGTTTGACTTAACATGTGAAACCTACCCCATTACTAATCCTAAATGGACACAAAATTCTTCTGTTGAACTACCCACTCATGTTACCCAGCCTTGGCCAGAATTTTCCCACACATAATAGTAATATTGTCAGAGAATTACTAAATCTTAAACTGGATGTTGAAAATATCCACCAAATATGTTTTACTGATGATGATGAATGCAATTTATTCAATGCATCACTAATATTATTACCAATCAACAACATAGTTATACTCTCTCACATCTCCCCCCCCCCCCCTAAATATTTTCAAGACATCAAGTCCACACATTCTTTCTTAAAGACCCATAATCATGTAACCCATGCTGACAAAGGTAACAAAACAGTTGTCATGGATCACACAGAATATGAAGAAAAAATATATTTGCTTTCTGACCCAACCACTTACAAGCCCTGTTCCAAAGACCCCACTCCTAGTTCCATTAATAACCACATCAAATCCCTCCTTCAAAAACAATACATAGATAAACCTAACTACTCCTTCAATTTCACAACACCCAGACTTTATGGACTACCCAAATTTCATTAACCAAAAAACCCTATATGCCCCATAGTTTCTAACATAAATTCCATTAACCTGCTTCAAATCTCAGTAAATTCCTCCTCCCCTCCCTTTTAACTCAGATGACCTCAAATTCATATGAACTGATCTCTCTCCTCCAAAACCTTCAAGCTTTATCATGACATTTCTGGATGCCACTTTCTTATTCACCAATGTGTGTCTACAGAAAGTCCACCAGGTTGTAGAAAAACACTGAGATGTTTTAGTGGCCCACACATCTCAACCTCATTCTGACAACCTATAGTTCCTCTCTTTGCTGCAATTCTGGATAACTTAATTTTCGAAACAGTTATTCCATCAAATTTCAGGACTTGCCATGAAGTAATAATCCATTTTTAATTTATGTATACAATTTTTTTCTTTGTTTTAATTGATGTCTTATTCTTCTAATCACTTTATTAATTTCTGAAGATCATAGTTAAAACTGTGACATTTATCTAGAGTTAAACGTCTGTTGATAACACAGTGGAGAAAATGTGAAGATTCATTTGGTCCATGAGTCTTAAATATTAAATCTAAGAAAATTAGATTTTTTATATTAAATCTAAGACAATTTCTAACAATTTTGTAGCTCCCTGAAAAATCCTATACCTATTTCCCAGCAGTCAAAAATTTTATAAATGATCTAAAGGGTTAGTAGTAGTAGTAGTAGATTGAAGGGCAATCAACTTCTAGGTTATTTCGCCCTATAAACACCCCCAAATATGTCCACTATAAATCAGTACTATAACAACCTGAATTAATGGATTTTTTTATTTATTTGAATATTATTATTTTATATTTAATAAATTATAATAAATAAATTATTATTAACTATAATAATAAATAATATCTCATTCTTTAATTTAGATTTTCCGGGCTATACCTGCTTTTTTAAGTTTAACAGCCCATCCACTGTAGAGGGGTTGTTCCCAAGGCACTCTGCCATATTTCTTCCAATGCTCTAAAGGGTTATTTCTACCACCAATGAATATAGAACTCTCATACCTTCTATTCTCCGTCTTCATTGGTTTCTGCAAACCATCTTCTGTTGGCTAAAGAACAACAGAAGATGGTTTGCAGAAACCAATGAAGACGGAGAATAGAAGGTATGAGAAACATTTTATACCTAATTCCATGTTCAGATAAAAATTGTTTGGCTTCATATATTGACCAAATGAAAAACCATCATAATAAAAGATTAAATCATCATCAATACATCATTTAGAATCATGATACGAATTCTTTGGCCCATTCCCTTCAAGCTGTTAGCAACAACCACACGCCTGCTTTTAATCAACCTATCCTCTGAGCCTTTCCTTAAGAAAAGGCTGATTTTGAAATTTGTGCACATTAATCTGAATCCTATTGCTATTAATGATAGGCAGGACTAAGATAACATTTTATCAGCTTATTGCAATATTTTCTATGTAATTTAATAGAAAAAATTCAGGTAAACAGTCGTCACTGATGCCAGCCTTTCCAACTTTCCTATGAAGGGATTAATCTGGCCATTGTTACCTACCTTTGAAATTGGTCACAAACCTCCTCCCACCCACTTTCACTGGTTGTCTCTGAGTTTAGTTCTGCTCTCTAAGGTGTGACTATAAACCTCCCTTGAAGATATCCCCTTAATCATTATCAGTGCATATGAAATTTATTTATTTTTTCTTATTTGTATAGTTAAAAGTTTTTCTGTTATATAACATACCACATCTCCATCTGTTCACTCCAATCTATAATTCTATAATAGTAATAGTGTGTAGCTGAAACGTTGGCAATATTAAAATAAATTCCCTATAATTTTTGAGTGTTTTATTTTTCTGATCATGGCCAAAACCTTAATCATTTTTCCGCTTAATTTTTAATCTCAAAATGAAAACAACTTATTGCTTTATAAGCTATTATTGTATTAAAAAAAGATTATGTGTACGTTTTTATTTAAGTTATTATTTATTTATTTATCATACTTATAGGATTTAAGTTTTATTTTAGAATATTAATTAAATTCAATCTTATGAGACATTAAAAGGCTCGATTAAAAAAAAAAAAAAAAAAAAACAAAACTTCTAACCCTAATCGGTTTACTGAACCACACATAAGAGATTATTCAGCAACGACTAGAATATATTCAAAATAGGGTNAGGATCCCATCAGATTCTGGTGTTACAGCTCTAGACTTTTCTCCATTCTTAATTTAAATATATGGCTCTGTAAATCACTCTCAAGGTCTTCTATTCAGGGATTTGGTTATCTGCTTCACCTAATTAGGGCAGAGTCCAGGTCTATAACTAATATGTTGAGATAGGGCAGATGTGGTTCGTGGAAAAGAGAAGTTTTATTCCCCTGAAGACTTTGCTGTTTTCGAAGCAGAGTCATAAGCCACAGTAGTATCAATTGGAGGAAGCTACTCTTCTTTATTTTGGCAGTTTCAAAATTAATTGATGTGCCCAAATTGGTAGTTTCTTATGATGATGGTTTATGCGTCTTATGATAACCTGTGGCTCTGGCCATAAATGTAGTTTTTACTATCATATTTATGTATTTTGTTATATTTATCATATATATTATTTATAAAAAATGTTGTCATCTGAATTTCATACTTATAGGATTTAAGTTTTAGAACTCTTCTCTATGCTGGCATAGCAGGTCTGCTTATGCATAGTTATGACAGATGCCGTACTAAAGATTTTTCAGTAAATTTCACTTTTATAACTATTCTTTTGGTTTTACAGGAAGGGAAGGTGGCAATTACACAGGTAGCTAATGTTTTATTGTGCCTCTGTGCCAACCACAATGTTGGATTTGGAATGTTAAAAGAAAAAGCATTGGCTCTATCAAAATATCTAGAAGGACCTTTGTCAAGAGTTATTACATGCTAACATATTTGTATGTAATACTGCAAATATGTTTTAAGAAATAAGTGAAAGTCATCATTATTTGTTTTTTTGTACTTTAATATAAATTTGTAATATAGTATATAATATAATTAATTTAGTATGTGTATTTAAATTATTCTACTATTAGTTTCTAAATACATGAGTTTATGATGCTTCAAGTATCTTACCAAACGTTCCATCACTCCCTCTTTGGAAAAAAATTAAGCAGCTAAAAAGATAAGTGGCACTAATTTATGATCTGTAATTTAGGTGAGTTTCTATTTTTCTTTCTGGTCTATCTTACATGAAATGAAGGCTATATCTTACATTTTCATTAATGATTACATTGCTGGGACAGGGGAGTGAGTGGGAAGTGCTTATGAACATAATGATCAAGTTCCAACAGGTTCGGTCAGGATATTGTAAAGACCAAAATCTTCTCGCCAACCAAATTAGTAAGGGGTATCAAGGGGAGGTATGCTTTATATGACAGCTAATTGTGAAATTTACTAAGATTAGACTTAGAGGACAGGTCAGCTGGATCCTAGAATGCCGAGTCACACTTTTTAGTTCTATTATTAGTTCTGTTCTATAAAGGGCCATAAAAATTTCAGCCTTAGGCCCATCTTATACAGTGAAAATTTTCCATCAATTCAATCCACAGCTCATATTCCTCTCAGCAAATTCATGGTCTGCCTCTCATTTCACACTAGGCATGGCCTAAGCGTCAGAGGCCCTCCACATCTCAGCGAAGTTGTGGTCTGCCTGCTCTTCTTACACCAAGCTGGGCCTGTGCGGCAGTACCACACAGTCCTCACAGTGACTGTGACAGTTCGGTCTGCTCTCTCAAGATCTAGGCTTGGATATCTTCTGGCCCCACCCTTATTGAATGCCCCTTGTTCAGTTATATAAAATGAATTACGCCTATTTCCTTATACAAACACTCTAATTTGCTACTTTTGCAGCGCCTCCACTATCCATTAATGCAGAAAGGACCCTTATATTCTTCAAAGGATCTTTCTTACGAATCTCGGAAGTGAGACTTTTTGTGCTCGAGTGAGTGTTTAGTTACCTGTAGCAAGTCAGGTTGGCCAATGACATTTGTATAGACTTAGATGCCTCTTTAACTTGAATAAGAGGCCTATAGGTAGTTAAGTATACTATGGTAGCATACTGGCCTGGAAAGCAGAAGATCCAGGTTCAAGTCCTGGCTGGGACAGATAGATTTTTTATTCTATTCCCTCACATCAATTGTTTAAAATTTATGAGGAATAATACACCACAACTAAATTAATATTTATAAATAATCATTATTACTTGTTTTCTGTGTTAAAAATTCAATAATGAAGTTAGTAATTGATTTTTCCATGTATTATATTTTTAATAAACACATAATATTAAGGGAGCACTGTTGCCAGGGGGTCAGCCGCCAAGGTCTATCAAGGTGGGAGCCAAGAAACAATACTCATAGTGCACAGTTGATTTTTTTTTCTGTAATGACTAGGATGTTATCCTTATGTGTTTTCCTCCTGGGATTCTGACATATTGGAGATGTAACATATCATTGAAAAGTAATCCTAATTCCATACTTTCAGTAATAAAATAACATTTGAATACAATAATAAGATAAGAAATAAATTTCACGACTTGCTAGGTTCCACACATCAGCTTTTGCCAATTTAATTAGCTATGCTTCATTATAGCTATTCCAATATTGTTAAGCAAAATGTTATTGTTGCACAAATAACTTTTATAAAGGAAAAATAATATTATTTTATATAATTTAATATATAATANAATGGATCTCGATAGATAGTTGTAGAAATGACACACAAAAGTCATTGCTTGAAAAGAAATGTCCACTCGCACACAGATCGATTTCTTACAGACGCTGTTACTGTTTTCAAAACTCGGTATTCCCTCACGAGTTGTCGCCGTGACAACAATACGAATGAAGAGGTAGGCCAAGGAGGTTGTGTTTGAATTACAGCTCACTCCTCTAATGGGAGCGTATGGAGTCGCGATGTCTGTGATGGAGGTTGAATCTATGGGATTGAGTGAGAAGAAGAGGTAGAAATTGGATTTCTGTCTTACGTCGGCATTCTTTGATCAGGGGACAATGACAGAGAACTACTGGAAAATCAAAAGAGGAACATGATGATATCTTTATTTCATAATGAAGTTGTTTATTTGCTGTGCTAATTCTAATATTGAGGCTTATTTCCTTTATTTATTTATAGATGTTTATGATAATACAATATGATTAAATAAAAACAAAATTCTTTTTTACACTTTTGTATAAATTACATTCTAAAATTAACCTTTTCTGAAATGAGCTCTTCTCAACTCCATTCCGAACCACAACTAAGACTAGTCAGTTCTTACAAATCAAAGTTTAATAACAATCTATAATAATATTTTTGTTTTCAGGAAACTGATTGGATACAAGTATGTCATCAAGGAGGGAAGTAATTCCATCTGATGTTTTGTATAACCATTTTGCTTTTTCTATCTGTTTATCAACTATATCAAAGTTAACAACATAAGAATAAAATTGATCAAAAGACATTTTCTTTCTGGGTTGCAAACTGACCATTGTTGCATCATTTTGAGTTCTCTTGAGGAGTCCATGGACTAGGTTAATATCTCCTTCTAATATAATACTTTCAATGACTTCATCTGATGAATGTTTGGCATCTCCAGGCCTTGCCTAAAAGCAAAAATGAAAGCATTGAGTATTAGTGTGATTGAGTATTTACTATCCCATGCTGTATTACTATCCTAAAATCTACTTTATTAATTTAATAAGAAGAAATTAAGCAACACATTTTTTAACAAATTGAATTACTATTAATTCTGCCTCGATACTTTGAACATAAAATGTAGTCATAAATTATTTGAAATGTTTATCATCTAATAAATTATTTGTAATTATTATTCATAAATATCTGATTATAAAAAGTAAATCATGAAAATATATTTATGCATAAACTATAAAAAGCTAAATTTGAGGTTAATGATATTGCTCCTTTCTAAGCCATTTTAATAATTTTTTTTTATAGAAAGAAGAGTCACCAGATATAATATCTTGCCACATATATTTTTTAAAGAAAAATTGTAAAATATTAACATTAAAAAATGTAATTTTCTGAAATTTACAACCTGGCAAATTTTATTACAGATCTAGAGATATGATTCCTAGAGAAGCAAAATAATTATTAACAAGAAAAATTACACAAAATATATAATAAAAAATCATTTATGTTCAATATTTAATATTATCTAGTAGAAAAATTGTTCCCTGGGAGATCGCTATTAAATAAAATAAATATATTATATTTGTTTGGGAAAATCTAGCTTGTGATTTAAATTATAGCCATGCTCTCCAGACCTTCACCCCAGTAACGCTTCACATCCTTCTGTGCAATTTTGGGAAAAAAAAAGTCTATGGTTATTTTCCAGAGCACCCAATTTACAGTGTCTTGGTTCAGATGGTTCTTCTGCTTCACCGATTAAATCCCAGGCAGATTGTATGAGGCTGTATATCTCTAGCCTTGTTCAAGAAAAATAAGGTACTGGGTGCTCTTTTTGATCTTAATAAGCTTTTGAGTTAATTGCAAGTAAAAAATTTTGACAAGCACGAGGTGTATAAATAAAGCAGATTTCCCATTTTTCATTAAATATGAATAAAAATGATGAAAAATTGTTAAATTTAAGTTAAAAGTTGTAAATAAGACGTATAACAACATTAAATCATGAGAACAAGAGTTCATAAACATCTCTATTACTCAATCTTAAATGAACTTAAAAAGCCAAATTAGTACAAATTAAAAAAAATTAAAAATCATTGTTCAACTCAAAGAGTGGAAGTTAATATTGGGCATAGCTATATTGAAAAATACTAAATACTAACTCATGGACAAAAAAAAAAAAAAAAAAAAAAAAAAAAAAAAAAAAAAAATGTGGCACTGAAAAAAAAAAAACTTATTGGAGATTAAATTTAATGAGGACTTAAAGATTTTTTTACTACTGCAGATGTCAAAAAACTAATGTTTAATAGAGAGGAAAGGGACTACCCAAATAAAAATAAGTTGGGTAAATTAGAGAAGAGATCAGAGCAGATTAAAAACTTTATCTTTAGAAGAAATAACTAATAACTAATTTATAAATTTTGTCATTAAAACAACTTAAGAAACTATTACACATTCAACATCCATATCTTCATCTGACATTTTTCTTTTTAAGCAGTCAAAATTTGTTTCTTCTTTTGTTTGAGCTTGGCTAACAGGAACATTAAATTTGGTAACTAAATCCATAATTTTTGTGATAAGTTTTCCAGCTTCCCTGGTAACTTCTAAATCACAATCGTCCTTAGCGAGGGACCACAAACCCTGTAAAAATAAAACAATTACAAGTAGAAATTTACTATTAAAATGAATTATTCATAACTTAGCATTCTGATGAATAACCATAATATTTTGAAGTAGTTTTTACTTCTATATAATGACTTCAGTAAGACTTTTTAGTTCTCTAGACATTATTGATACTTTCTAAAAATTAAGGTGTGAATTTTATAAAGAGCAATAAGGAAGGCAATTCAAAATGGAAGTATATCAAGGAAGAACTGTATAAACTAAGTAAACTACTATAATTCACTTGCATCAACTCTTAGTTGATGAATATTTAGATTTGAATTTACTATATCCCCTACACTCATAATATATTTCTTTCATTAATTAATCAGGGTTTTGGCCAGGATGAGAAAAATAAAATACTCCAAATTTATTGTGTAGTTATTTTATTTGAATATTGCCAACATTTCGACTTAACTTGTAAGTCATCATCAAGGCGATAATAATGTATAGAGAGATCACTATTGCCCCTGATGATGACTTGCAAGTTTAGTCAAAATGTTGGCAATTATCAAATAAAATAATTACCCAATAATTTTGGAGTATTTTATTTTTCTCATCCTGGCCGAAACCCTGATTAATTTTTTCCACTTAATACTCGACAGCTAACCTACCATCAAACAATTTTTAGCGAACAAATCTATAATCAGTTTTAATAAATATTGTTTTTATTGTGGTATTTTATCCCACATAAATTTTAAATGATAAATGCAAGGGAATAGAATAAAAAATCTATCTTTCTCAGCCAGGGCTCGAACCTGAATCTCTTGCTATCCGGGCAAGCGCGTTAGCCGATTACACCATCGCCGAGAGTAGCCAGATAACTCATTGAATTCCTCGCACTCGTACCGGGAGTCTAAACCTCAGAGTAAGACGAATACATCATCTTTTGCTCGAAGGAGCTGACATTGTCAACCTGTGTATTAGACTCTCGTTATTTACTTTCTATTTCTTTTTATAATTATTGTTTTTGTTGTGGTATTTTATCCCACAAATTCTATATCCCGGATAGCAGGAGATCTAGGTCCGAGCCCTGGCTGAGACAAATAGATTTTTTATTCTATTCCCTTGCATTTATTGTATTCAGTTATTTTCCTTTATCTCTGTCATGCTTTTAAACGTGGAGTAATTTTCAGTTACTAAGATTTTGATCATAATCAAAAATTTTGCCCCCTGCAACAAAAAAGGTTTTACTCAAACTTCATATTTCAGGAAATCTTCCCTCCTATTCATCTAATTTTGTTGATAACAAAGGTAGCCTCATACTTAATAGTGACATCCCAAATTTCATTATTAAAAACAAATATTCCCATTTCTATATCATGAAACCTGTACAAATTTCTAGCTTATAAGCAAGTCATGACATAATTGACACTTTATAAAATAAAAGTTTGGATCTATTAAAGTGCATATAAGAAAAATAAGAATGAAAAAGTTCTTGATAGGGGGGGGGGGTTATAATTCAAGTAGTAATATAGTTTGTGTGATAACTAGAAAATGATATTCTTCGGTCCTGCATCTCCACTCTAATGAAAAATCCTTTCTCTCCAAACAATTAATGAGAGGGAATAGAATATAAAAAACTATCTGTCCCAGCCAGGAATCGAACCTGGATCTCCTGCTAGCGGGCCGGTGTACTTGCCAGTTATACTACCAGGTCCTGGTAGTACTCCCTCCCTCGAGTACAAGACGAAGTTCGCGCCTTTCTCGTGGGTTAGGCTCTTGCTAGTGTAGAGGGAATTGAATAAGACAACTAATGCGTCCTGGTAGTATAACTGGCAAGTACACCGGCCCGGATAGCAGGAGATCCAGGTTCGATTCCTGGCTGGGACAGATCGTTTTTTATATTCTATTCCCTCTCATTAATTGTTTGAAATTTACGTGGGATAAAAATACCACAACCAAATTAAATATTTATCCTTTCTCTCCTTTCCTATTGTAAAGAATTACTTGCTCACCTACTGGCCAACCTCACTCAAGACAGTTATTTACAATTTTAGAAGATTCACAGTGAGGTGCAGTCTATGGTCCGACAGCGTCATAATTTTGCATTGGTCACAAACCACTAAAAAATATGAAAACTTTTGTTGACTAGTGGGATGCTTAAATTTAGGATAGGTCACAGTTCTATATGTTCTGGGTCTTATGTAAGTTGCGCAATTTTTTTTTTTGTTTTTAATTGTTAAATTTTTCAGTATATTTTTCAAGTTTTACTCTGTTATTATTTAAGGTTATTTTATATCTAATATATAAGATTTTAAGTAAGTTAAGTATAGTTTAGAATGCCTGAGTTAGAATGTATTTTCTTATATATGTAGTATATAAGAAGAGACATTATATTGTGCACTTCAATATATTTGAACAGCTCTACTGAATTATTGCAATTGTTCAATAAAAGATAAAGTGTTTCTCTCCTGGCCTATAGACATGCTGAGCCAATTTACATTATTCATATTTATCAAAACAGGTGTAGTTCCTTTCTGCATATCAACTTACTTTTAGGTAGATTCATTGATTAATCAATGCTTCAACATCTCCAATTCTGCCCCACAGATATTTTATTATCATAATATAAATCTTCCCTTATCCCAACAATCTCTCTTTCTGCATGAGACATACTAACTATAACATACTTAGTCATGCATTTTGAAAGTCTCTTTATGGTCTAACAACTTCTAAACTGTGATGGTCCCTTGGGTTTAAAACAAGCTTGAGTATACTCCAAGATAGTTCAGCTTGAGCTTGCTCATGATCTAATCTAGAATTATGGTATACTTTAGAGCTTCATCAGTAGGCTGTACTCTGTTATAACTTTAATCAGATTATGGCATGCATTTAGTTCATGCAGCCTCCATATTTAATAAAGAATACTATCTCTTTTTCAAGCCACAGCATTTCATGGAATTTAATTTAATTTTTAGAAGTTTTTAATTGAAAAAAAAGTTAATTCTATTTCAGAGAATCATCAGAATTATCAAATCTCACTATCTTGATTTTGCTAGGAATTAGGTATCGAGCACCAATGATTACATAAATAATATTCTGGGTAATCAGTTTCCTTGACTTTGCCTCCATGCAAATTTATAACTGCATATTAATGCTGAATATCTGCATGTATCTCATAAGGATGATTTAGTCTTAACCGTTCTGACATCAATTTTGTCTCATCAATAAAAGCATCCCTATCTTCCTGGTTTTACTATCATCTGGAATAGGAGAAGGTTACACTCAATTATCAGCTTATGCTTTTTAATACAAATTCTTTTATCTATTTATTTTGCCAAAAACTTAAAAAAAAAAAAAATTCCTTAAATTTCTGAGTGCAAGCATTGATAAAAGGCAGAACTGAAGAGAACTAACAAAAGTAGTACAGAGAGCAAAGAGGGCTACAGAACCTTTTATTAATTATAAAAGGACTCAGGAAAGTTTTAAATGTAAATGACCAAACGAATGCTCATTATGCTATGCTTCAATCACAAATATACACATAAGTACTTTGGAAAGGCTCGATAAATTTAAATTAAATATTTACAACTCAAGAAAGAACAATAATGAATACATGTGAAATTAATTAATACATAGAAAATTAAAATAATAATAAAATTATAATCACAAAAGTTAAAATAACATTAACAGGTCAGTTTTATTTAAGCAGTAGTTTGTAAATGAAAAATCACTTACATATAAACATCCATATTCACTCAGAGTTTCAAAAACTTTCAAAACTCTTAGAGATGTTTCAGATGGAGTCAACTTTATAATTTTTCTTTTTTCTCTTGAAAAAAGGTGATCAGGGAAAAGCCCATCAACCATCCCTTCATCAGAAAGTTTTTTCTCAAGAATACTATCCCAAAATAGAATAGCTCCATTTTTAACTTCCCAATGAAGGTCTTTTACTGTGACATGGTACAATAACTTCATTACTAAATTTTCTTGCAGCAGACTGTAAAGAGAAATTTAAGGTTAATATAAAGAATTTATAAATATGGAATTAAAAATTCTCAACACCTTAGTTATTTATTAATTTAATGAATAAGGGGACAAATTGTACACACAAAAAACTAATACTGAAATAATTAATAAAAGAAAACATGTTTTTCTTCCATCTTTATGATCTCATAAAAATATCATATGTTATATCCTAGAAAACAAGTTATTAGAAAACTAGTGCTTTAGAAAATAAGTGATTAACAAATTTAATGCAATAGAAAATAAGTTAAACGTTCTAAAGAATGAATAGTTCAAGAATTCCAATTCCTTAGTCCCTAAGTTAGTTGCCAAATATGTGCTAGCTATTTTTAAATTAAGAATTAATGAAAAATAAAATAAAATAAAATTCAAAATTAATCCCTACTCATAATTTGGCACTATTAAACCAGCTTACTTTCTAATATGTTTTACTTTCTATTAGTTTTGAATTGAATCCTAAAAAATATAAGTTTCAATTCAAAATAAATTAAAAAGTAAGTTGGTTAACGGTCTCAAGTTAGATTGTCAAGTTCCAGAGAACTGACTAGCCCTACAGAGGCATGAATGAATCACATGACATCCAGTGTCATAAAACAAGAAGACTCCAGATAATACAACTGTCTATCTGCCTTTACTTTGACAAAACCAGCTCACAATATACTTCCAGGCATTTATTAAAAAAACAACTTAAAGATTTTCTAGGTTGTAGCTATGGTCCACAGATGGTTGCAGGTACTCAGAATGAAGCTTCCACCTTGTCCTTAGCCCAGTGAGCAGTAGATAGTTCACTCATGAACTGACTCCACCGTCAGCTAATAGGTTAGAAAATTTATTGAAAAAACCTTCAGATATGAGATTTTACCTGAAGATTGTTATCTGTCATGAAATTGGGTTTACTGGGAAAATCTGAATACCTGAAAAAAATGGCTAGAACACGATCTAAATGCTTTTCGAGTTGCTGCAAGGAGGCAATAAAAAAAAAACCCCAGGCTTTGTGTTTTTTTTTAATTTTGAAGGTGTTATTCGTCAAATTTTTTTTTCAGATGGACTATCTATTCTGAACTCTACTGCGAAATACTGTAAGCGAAGTTGTCTGAGCATTATCCTACTACGATCAATTGAAAATGAGTTATATTCCAACAAGATAATGCTCGTCCTCACACTTCTTGTCGAGTCAAAGAAAGAACTTTAAGGGTTTCAACTCCTGCCACATCCAACATATTGTATTTTATACCAAAAATATAATAATACAAATACTTGTTTCAAAAACAGTTTTTTTTATTATTATTTTTGTTTTATGATCCCTTTAAATAATTAATTAATCATATTGACCTTTTGACCCTAAACATAAGTTTGCAAGAAAGAGGCATGGTTTTCATTCGTTACAAGAATTTAAAAAAAAATTATTATCTTAAATTTTCCAAGCAATTCTTCCCCAGGAAGAGAAAAATTTAAGAAACTTCATGTATACATGTCCAAAAATTACTAAAATTTGCAAGCTTTTATAATATAGAATTATAAATATAGATAAATAATATAGAAAAAGAAAGTCTGTCACACGGAAACTGCAACAAATCCAATTTCTCAGTATGGTAGGTAAGGAGTTTTTGTATTTGAGCTTTCTAAATCATGTATACCAGTCATTTCTAACAGTCTGATTTTGCTTAATAATCAACTCAAATTTTCTTTTATAATTATAGCATTACTTTTATGAATTTAATAGTAACATGCCAAATTTCATGGAATAAGCAAGTAATTGTGACATTTAGACCATAAATAATTGGAGAGTTTAAGTAAACCTCCACTCCTTAAACTTGTCAATAAAAAATCTTCAGTTTCATTATGTCTGGAGTATGAAAAAACACTTTCTTTACTCGCACTTGGCATGATATTACCCCAAATGTAATTCCTCTCTCCTATTGGAACTAATTTACACAATAACAAACTCAGCCTTTCTTTCTGATTTAAAAAATGACATGAAAATTTCATTAGAAAAAATAACCATCAGTGATAAGACCATAAAATTAAAATTAAAACATAATGATCAGATAAACCCCCACACCTAATTATTCAATTTGACTACATGACTCTGAAAGTCTTTTTTGGTATCTAAAAAAATAATACCCCTTTTATTAATATTCAAAGGATTTCATTAATCATCCAATACATGATATGAATTCTTTCAACAGTTTCAAAAAGTCCCCCTCAAGAAAGTTAGATCCATACCACATAAAATCCATGATTATTTATTATGATCCTAAGATTTGAGGAACCTTAAAATTTGAAATCTCTAATAAGCAATATAAATAATCCCCATGACTTTTTTAAAAACTAGTTTACAACTAAATTATAATATTAATTAAAACAAATATACTTATTATTCAATATTATTATGTATTTGTTCTTTAGAATAAACAGATTTTGACAAAAAATTATATTTTGGGAAAAAAATGAATAGTTACCTAAATCTGCGATAATTGTACATTTCTCTAAGCAAAAGAATAGATCTGTAACGTACAATTCCTTCAGGCTCCTGAAGAAGTGAAAGTTGCAATTTTTCCTGAAAATTAATATTAAAAAATAGTACAAACACAATAATATTACAAAATATGTCACACTATAATATAATAGAACAATTTAATATTTTATTAGTGAATTTAGTGTATTCCCAAATATCAGTTCAATATTTTTTTTTTTCATGTTAAAACTGATGAGAAGGTGTCCTTCTGCAAAATAAGTATACATAGTTACATAGAAATCTAATTTATGGATGGATACAGTTTTACATCATTTTCATTAACTGTAGGACCTGCTTTCAAATTCCATCTGATTTAAAAATTAGAACGCTAATTTCATATTTATGGGAGAGCGAGAGAGTACATGTGACAACAAATCTATAACGGTTAATAAAGTCTAAAAAAAAAAAAACTTATATGTATATTCAAATCGTGATGATAATTGTGGTAATGTAATCCCACATTTCATTATTAATTTAAATCATACAGGGAGCTAGAAATGCCTCCCCGGCTGAGATAGAGAGTTTTTTTTTTCTAGCTCCCTGTACGATTCAAATTAATTATATGTATATTGTTTTGTACAAGGTACATTTTACTAAAATATAAGTGTGCTATAAGTAATATGTATCTATTTATAAATATAGCGTACCACAAGATTGTGATTTATTAGAGACTCATCCCAGATTGCTGGTGTTCTTATCATATAGCATAGACAGTGGAGAGCAGAGCTCCTCACATAAGGTTCCATGTCATTTTCATAGACAGAAACAACAATGGATGGCAGCTTGGACTCCAAAATTACTTTCTGAAAGACTGGAAATTCTGGAAAAAGATTGCAAAACATTCTGACAGTCATATAAAAAAAGAGACTATAAAGAAATATGAAGTTTATTCATAAGGCCATTCATTTCAACCTCAGGATTTTTTGGTCCAATAATAAATCAATTTATATAAAAAGGAGTAAATAAATAGACTTAAAGATTTATAAGTCTTCTATTTTAAGGACAAGAAATATTTATGACGTAAATATAAATCGTAATCAATTGAATCTTGATTTGGTTTGAATTTCACATTTGTTTTGTGATACAAGGAACCTTGTAATCATATATTAATACATATAGAAGTTAATTACATACTTTGCTCACAAATTGATGCCATAACTTGGAGGACTTCGAGGGCTGAGTCTTTGATTTCCCAGTGAAGAGAGTGAAGGTTTTTAAATAGCTGCATTCCAATGAAACGGACACTAGAATCTTCAAGAGTATTCATTACAAGAGCAAGGCTTGCTGGTAAAAACCCATTCAGAACAACCTTTTGGGCTTTTAAAAGATCAGCAAACAACTAAACAAGAAAATAATCAGTTAATACATACTTCATGATTAAGATAAAATTAATGTAGGCCAAATCTTAATAATGTGGTAGTGGTGCAATCAATTTCCAATTTTGGAGAGATCATCTCATCACTATGACCCAAGATTACAAAAATTTTAATCAGAGAACAACTGCATTATTTCAATTATCCCAATTAGAAAAGAGTTTAGTTGTAATATAGATTCAAGAAATATGGTGAAAAAAAAAAAAAAAAAAAAAAAAAAGCAGCTTAGAATTGATAACTGGATCAGTTTTGGCGAGGGTTGATTGCAGATATTTATAGAAATATATAAAAATTACTACTAAAAGAAAAAAGTTTCTGTCATGGTAGGATTCAAACTCACGTTTTCTGGTTACTAGCCAAATATATTAACCTCTGAGCTGTAATTCCCTTGAGTCAAAAACTCTCAAGATCTGCAAAGTAATTTACACTTTTTTCAAGTACTGATTGCTAAATAATACTTTAAATATCTTCAATTATTATTAATGGAGCCAAAAATAGTACAATATGATTCTCCATTAAATCACTGTGTTCAGTCTGCCTTCTGCCATGGTGGGAAATAATAATCCCAGGAGTCTATTGAGACTCAAGAGAGTTTCTGAATTAGAACACAAGTAATGGAGGTTAGGGCATAGAGCTAGTGATTAGAAAACAGGTTGGAATCCAGCCATGTCAGAAACTTTTTTTTTTTGTTTGGAGTATCAATTATATTACTATAAATATTTCATACAATAAATGCAAGGTAATAGAATAAAAAATCTTGCTACCTCAGCCGGGTCTCCTGCTTTCTGGGCTGAAAGCAGGACACCCGGGATCGAGTTCCAGCTGAGGTGTAAGATTTTTTTATTCTATTCCCTTGCATTTCTTGTATAAAATTAACGTGAGATTAAATACCATAAATAAAATCAGTATTTATATAAATACTTTAATCCTTAACTAGATACATATTTAACTATCCAATGTTACTAAAAAATATTAATAGTTAGGTAAATACAACACTGAAATGAAAAAAATATGAGAGAATACATTAGAAAAAAAAAAAAAAAATGAACACTTAAGATGGTGAGGAATTCGCTGGGTTTATGTTGTTACTGAACTAATTCATTAACTATACAAACTCCTAATTCCTTTCAAATTTGTTTTCATATTAATGAAACATGAAAATTAATGATTATGGGGAATCATTTTTAGTTTTGTTTCAATCAGTATATAATTCTATCATTTCTTATGATTCATTCCAGATTTTGGTTTATAACCCAATATCATGATTCCTGTTGGTTGTAAGTTCTTTCAAGCTACTTTAACACTTTTTTAATTTAAGTGAGAAGAATCCAATTATGGTATATTGTGTCAGTCTTTATTCACTCAGGTTTTAACTTTTTGTTCAAAAAGTTTTGAATTTTTCTCAAATTTTATCATGAGAATGTAGCAGTCTGTCTTAAATGATATGGTCACATATCATAATCCTATTTTAATTTAAAACATAATAAAACCGTGAAGCAATTCCAATTTTTTAAGGTACTCTTTCTAGGAAGGAACTTGTACCACTTCAGTAGTGAGCTCATTCATATTTTATGTAAGGGTGTGTGGATAAAAAAATACTGTGTTATGGAACTGTAAATGTTTTAATCCTATTTAAAATTTACCTATACCTAATAATCCCTTTAGAGCATTCTCTAAGCTTGTTAAATCCCATTTGACTTATTAAAAAAAAATGTCTCATTCAAAGGAGAAATGAAATTCTTGTAATTTTAAAGCATTACAGAAAAAGAAAAAAAATTCACAGCTGCTGAAAAAACTCATGAAATTATTAAATAGGAAGGTGGAGATGTCCTTAAACAACGCACTGCACAGTGTTGGATTGAAAAGACTAGCAGAGGAAATATGATGGAAAAAGAGAAGTATCCTAGCGACTATGGATATTGATGAGATTCTGTAAAAGCTGCTGAGCCAAATCCATCCAGAAGTGAACTTGTCAGGGAGTGTTACCACACGTACCCGTTAAAAGATACTGTTAGTCGCCATGTGGAAGATGAAAAAGATCAGTAGATAGTTCCCTTGTGAACTGACTCCTCAGCCATCAGCTATTAGGTTAGAAAATGTATTGAAAAACCTTCTGGTATGAGATTTTACCAGAAGATTGTTACCTGACATGAAAATTGGGTTTATTGGGAAAATCCAAATACCTGTAAGAAATGGCTAGATCATGGTCAAACTGCTTTTCCAGTTGCTGCAAGGAGTCTATTTTTTTTTTTAAATCCAAGCTTTTTGTTTTTGGAATTTTCGGAAGGTGTCAAAATTTGTTTCTGATGGATGATCTATGAATTCTGAGCTTTACTGTGAACAACTGGAAAGATTGTATGCGAAGTTGTCTGAGTGTTATCCTGCTTTGATCAACTGTAAAGGAGTTTCATTCCAACAAGATAATGCTCAACCCCACACTTCCTGTTGAGTCAAAGAAAGAAATTCATGGGTTAGAACTCCTGCCTTAACCACCCTAAGGCCCAGATCTTGCGCCATCAGATTACTACTAATTTTGATCCTTGATCCATTTTCTTCAAAGGAAAATTTTTTTATAATTTTATGGAAGTCGAAATTGCAGTCCAAGAGTTCTTTGACAGGCAGTCCAAGGAATGGTATCAGTGGAAGATCAAGCAATTGGCCAGTAGATGGCTAATGACATTAGATAACAATGGACTATACTACTTTGAGTATTAATTGTATTTTATATCAAAGATATAATAATATAAATTTTTGGTTGAAAAACAGTCAAAATTCATATTTTTTCTACACCCCTTTATAATGCTCCTGATTAAATCTTTGTTTTTACTCTTAAAACATTCAAAGAATTCTTTCAGGTATTATCATATAAAAAAAATGCCTGAGTGCTATTATTATTAACAATATGCTACAAATTATGTAAAATTTGTAAATTTCTTATACTTTCTTTATATTACTTGTTATTTGTGGGAATAGAACTATTTGGATTTTGAAAGCTAAATAAATATTAATAGGGAGAATATTTTGTTTAATTAACTTATTGTAACATCTATATTTCTATTGAATTCTCAGAATAAAAATATTATTGTACACGAAAAACTTGCAGTGGGGAACAGGAACTATGCTCTGTATGATGCTGCTTCCTCCCACAATCTTACCACTTTAAGCCTATCCCTTTCTACCTACTGGTCCACTGATGTAAACAGCCTTTCTGATGTCCTGAATTTTTTCATATGTAATTGTATTCCCTTTCATCACTCCATAGCAACTGTAAATGATACTCTTTTGAATAAAGCCATCCTTCTCACACTTATCCCTGGAAAATTGCCACCAGCCCTAATAAATGGCCCCATAGAACTATACTAGAAGAGTCCCTTGCCCTCAGAATCTCTCTGAAAACCGCTGAAGAGTTGGATGATAGCATACAGTTCTTTACAGTCCAAATTCAGCAATGTCTTTGGAAGGCAAACTTAAAACCCAATTTTACTCGCTTCATTACAAATTCATACAAGCCCCTTTCTGACTCAATTAAAATCTTGTACTGGCTAAATGTCAAGCTAGAGCCATGTTCCAAAAGTACAGGCATCCCTCAGATTGTAGTAAGTTTAACCATTTATCCCTTCTAATAAAATAAAATTTAGGAGTTTTACAAAATAAAGCTTTTAATGCTTACTTGTCAACCTCTCAGCAGCAGGCAAATTCCTATGGACTGCCACTCGTAGAATTTTGAAACATCATGAGCTTTCCACCTCCTTGCATTAAGGACATGGTTCCTGGGTATCTTTCGACAACAAGGCCCAAATGTTTGTACAGAACCTCAAGCAAACATTCACACCTCATCCAGATTCTGATTATTTGTCCTATAGAACACAGGTTAAGGTGTCAGTGGACACACCATTACCAACGTCCTTGCCAATTAAGGTAGTAACCTCTTCTAAAGTAAAATATATTATCTATCTGCCTAATAATATAGCGCCCAGCTATGAATTAATTACTAAGCTAATACTTAATAATCTCCCCAAAAAAGCAGTTGTTTTCCTGACCTGATTCAATAATTTATCATTAAATGTTTTTTGTTGGGGTTCGGTCAAGGTAGGTTCAAAAAATTCAATTTAAAAAAGTGTGTATTTTTTTAATTATCTGGCAACATTTCGGCTTAAATTGTAAGCCATCTTCAGGGCTATAATGAAGGGGAGAGGGGATGTCGTGTCACCTGGATCTCATTTTCATGACGTCATGATAGTCCTGAAGATGGCTTAGAACCTAAGCCAAAACGTATGCAGATAATTAAAAAAATACACATTTTCTTAAATTATATTTTTGGATCTACCTTGACCGAACCCCAACAAAAAACATTTAATAGTAATATCTAAAGTAAAAAAAAACTCTCTATTTGTATCTATAATTTATCCTTTGAACTACCTACTTTCCACTCCTCTGGAAATTTTCTGAAATTATCCAGGCAAACATGTTCATAATGAATTATCTTACCATACAATCAGTCAGTAGATAATCAGTCCCTTACTATTCAAAATTTTCATGAACATTTTTAAAAAATGAATGATGCCTACTATAAATTCCTTAAATATCCTTCCAAGCCAGTTTGGCTTCCGATCCCAGCATTCTACTGTCCAACAGATGTTTCGTGTTGTTGATTTCATTTCTTATTCCCTCGAGAAAAAAGAATATTGCCCTGGTGTACTCTTATACATTGTTCAATCTTTAGATCTAGTATGGCATAATGGTGTATTATGTAATCTCAAGCTTATAATTCCAAGCACCATATATATAATCCTAAAATCTTACCATCCTAAACAGTGGTATAGCAAATGGAGGATAAAAATGAATACAGGTTAATTTCCAACTAATGAAATTCTTTAAATTAATGCTATTTACAATAACATTCCTAGACAGAATTTAGTCTGTTACCTTGTGTTCATTCTTGACTCACGAATTAACTGGGGCGAACATATTAAACAATATGTTAAGAGACAAGAACTCAAGGACTCAGACAAACTTATAAACAAGTGTTCACAGCTCACAATAGAAAATAAAATCACTCTTTAGAATACATTACTATCACTGATTTGGACATACAGAACTCTGGGGTGCTGCTAAACATTCCAACAACCAGTGAATACAAGCCTTTCAAACCAGTCCTAACAATAATTTTAAATGCTCTTTATTATGTGTCCAACTCTATCCTCCATCCCGATTTTAATATCCTTCATGCCTAAGGCCTCTTCTAAGCCAGCTTCGCACTCTTCCATGGCAAGCATTCCACCTAATCCATATGCCAAATCCCTGTCTTTGTACTCCGACCCTTATATTCTCCCTGACGAATAAAACAAAGATGGCCTCATGCCCTCTTGGGCCTTGACGCCTAAATTTTTTTGGAGTGGGGTCAATGGAACCCTTCTCCCTGCAAAGAGATGTATATATATATATANGTATGTTCCACTTTGTTTCTGGCATGCAGCAGATTAAATATATATATAAACTTGTTTATTAGTAAATGCTATGCCATCAAATTGCAAGATGCTTAATTAAATTATAATTCTAGTATCAATAATTTACAGTAGGTATTTCAATAGTTTTTTTTTCTTTAACCAATTAACCACAGCAATTTTCAGAAATCAGTCCTAAAATGACAAATTTATTTAATAACATTATATTATTAAAAACTCCAATTATAGTACGTTGTTATCATCTAAAAGCATAAAAACATGTTAAAAAAAAAAAAAGGATTTAAAGGATTTTACGCTAACTCGTAGTTAGCTTCTGTAAAAGAAATCTCTTCAGAGAAGCTAACTACAAGTTATTTCGCAAGCAGACACCCGCATATACACTTTGTCCTTTAGTTTCTCTAAAGCTGAATCATAGATAAGCACTCATATCTGCCAGTAGTATCTCAGAAATTGTCAAGAGCATCACATTTACATCTTTCTTGATTGTCTTGTTTTATAATTATTGTTATAATTAAATTATCAAGAACTTAATATGCAAGTCAGCATTCATTTTGTTTTTCTCCCAGATGCCATCTATCAATATTTACATTGATATTTTTTGAGTTTAATTGTAGCTGTACAAAAATAGCACTAAACACAGGACAAGATAACTCGTAGTAGCCATCCTAGAAAATAACGCAGTCTATGAGGTGCCTCATAGTTGCCAGTTAATGTATTAAAAATGAATTACTCTAGATCATCAACTAAGTCTTTCTCTGATCATAGGGCTTCCATTAACGATTAAGAATACGTTATTTATATACCATTGAAGAGTGAATAATTTTTTATAGCTAGGGAAGAAACTGGAACACTTAATAGAGTCGAGTTTAAGAATAGTTGATGTGATCCTCAGTCAAAAGATTCAGGAAAGAACCTTATGTATCTAAAGTAATTCCTAGATAGATGTAGAGAGTACAGTTAGAAAAAAATTGGAGAGGATAGCATAATCAATCCACCTAGGTAATGTACTTTTCAATAACCTAAAATACATAAATTATTAATACACTTAACAGTAATCTAATTACTTAACTGAAGACTGCAACTTAAAAGCTCAGAGACTATAACCTAACTACAATATGAGATCCAGAGGTGTATGAAAAAAAATTTTATGTAGGAATTGTGTAAACTAAGAAAATTCCTTTGCATTGTATATGTGTATTAAAACTCACCATACAAACCCTACTTCCAATTTTTGATTTTTTGAATTACAAAGGAAAATTCAATATTTCATACATAAATTTGTACAATTATCAAGTAATTCACTTTATTAGCCTTCACAATTGTGACAGTAAAACCGTGAAAATGTTTCAAATCTTTCTAATCAAATTTTGTGTTCCAGATAAACACTCACTATTGATAATTATCAAATTATAATTTAATTGAAAATTACATAGTTTGTTTGAATTTTATTTAAATAATAATTTTAAAGCTCAGTATAATGTTATGTTGCATTTTAATGAAAACTATGATCACAGTATAAAAAAAAAGTTTAAGTCAAGGATCAAGTTTCAAGTTAACCCTAATCAATCCTAATGCTCTAATTATGTTCAAATACATTTCCAATCAAATTTACTAGTCCACAGACATATATTTTTAATAATCTCGAATGATCTAGTAAAATATTTATAAAAATTTTTTTTAAAAGAGCAACCGTAACTCAATTCCTTCAGGATTAGCTAAAAGGAAAAAAACTTTCAATTCAACCCATATTTGAATAAGTCCATTAACAGGAGAGCAGATGATCCTGGAAGTTTCATATATTAAGTTACAATAACATGAAAAAGCCCAGCCCAGAATGAGTTTTTTTCCTTCACTTTTACTTCATCGTCAGATATCTGACTTTCCTATCTACATTTTTTTTTTTAAAAGGAATAACCCAGATTTTTACAAAGTAAAAAAACAGAACCCACGGGATTTAGCCCCATTGTATTGACCAGATTTTCTGATTAATATTCACAATAGTCAACCTGATAATTCTGTATCAAGCTAAGAAATCTTATTTCTTCAACTTACCTTGGGCGATAGATCAGGAATGATGATAAGCTTTTGTAACAATGGCATAAGGTATGCAGTCTCAATTGAATCACTCCAGGTCAAATTAAAATTAGATATATAGCAATTGAGAGCATTGATTGTCGCTGTTAGTAAAAGTCGATAATTTGGAGTTTCAGTATACTCAGGTGAAGAATATGAGCTGATTTCTTTTGATGTCACTAAATATTTATCTTGAGGAATGATTTTTTCTATTACATGAACAAGAATTTGAAAAATTAATATAGCTTGCTCCTGAAATATTAAATTCAAATATTAATAATATAAAAAATAAAGAAAAATAAATAATTAATAAAAGAAAACATGTTTTTCTTCCATCTTTATGATCTCATAAAAATATCATATGTTATATCCTAGAAAACAAGTTATTAGAAAACTAGTGCTTTAGAAAATAAGTGATTAACAAATTTAATGCAATAGAAAATAAGTTAAACGTTCTAAAGAATGAATAGTTCAAGAATTCCAATTCCTTAGTCCCTAAGTTAGTTGCCAAATATGTGCTAGCTATTTTTAAATTAAGAATTAATGAAAAAAAAATAAAATAAAATTCAAAATTAATCCCTACTCATAATTTGGCACTATTAAACCAGCTTACTTTCTAATATGTTTTACTTTCTATTAGTTTTGAATTGAATCCTAAAAAATATAAGTTTCAATTCAAAATAAATTAAAAAGTAAGTTGGTTAACGGTCTCAAGTTAGATTGTCAAGTTCCAGAGAACTGACTAGCCCTACAGAGGCATGAATGAATCACATGACATCCAGTGTCATAAAACAAGAAGACTCCAGATAATACAACTGTCTATCTGCCTTTACTTTGACAAAACCAGCTCACAATATACTTCCAGGCATTTATTAAAAAAACAACTTAAAGATTTTCTAGGTTGTAGCTATGGTCCACAGATGGTTGCAGGTACTCAGAATGAAGCTTCCACCTTGTCCTTAGCCCAGTGAGCAGTAGATAGTTCACTCATGAACTGACTCCACCGTCAGCTAATAGGTTAGAAAATTTATTGAAAAAACCTTCAGATATGAGATTTTACCTGAAGATTGTTATCTGTCATGAAATTGGGTTTACTGGGAAAATCTGAATACCTGAAAAAAATGGCTAGAACACGATCTAAATGCTTTTCGAGTTGCTGCAAGGAGGCAATAAAAAAAAAAACCCCAGGCTTTGTGTTTTTTTTTAATTTTGAAGGTGTTATTCGTCAAATTTTTTTTTCAGATGGACTATCTATTCTGAACTCTACTGCGAAATACTGTAAGCGAAGTTGTCTGAGCATTATCCTACTACGATCAATTGAAAATGAGTTATATTCCAACAAGATAATGCTCGTCCTCACACTTCTTGTCGAGTCAAAGAAAGAACTTTAAGGGTTTCAACTCCTGCCACATCCAACATATTGTATTTTATACCAAAAATATAATAATACAAATACTTGTTTCAAAAACAGTTTTTTTTATTATTATTTTTGTTTTATGATCCCTTTAAATAATTAATTAATCATATTGACCTTTTGACCCTAAACATAAGTTTGCAAGAAAGAGGCATGGTTTTCATTCGTTACAAGAATTTAAAAAAAAATTATTATCTTAAATTTTCCAAGCAATTCTTCCCCAGGAAGAGAAAAATTTAAGAAACTTCATGTATACATGTCCAAAAATTACTAAAATTTGCAAGCTTTTATAATATAGAATTATAAATATAGATAAATAATATAGAAAAAGAAAGTCTGTCACACGGAAACTGCAACAAATCCAATTTCTCAGTATGGTAGGTAAGGAGTTTTTGTATTTGAGCTTTCTAAATCATGTATACCAGTCATTTCTAACAGTCTGATTTTGCTTAATAATCAACTCAAATTTTCTTTTATAATTATAGCATTACTTTTATGAATTTAATAGTAACATGCCAAATTTCATGGAATAAGCAAGTAATTGTGACATTTAGACCATAAATAATTGGAGAGTTTAAGTAAACCTCCACTCCTTAAACTTGTCAATAAAAAATCTTCAGTTTCATTATGTCTGGAGTATGAAAAAACACTTTCTTTACTCGCACTTGGCATGATATTACCCCAAATGTAATTCCTCTCTCCTATTGGAACTAATTTACACAATAACAAACTCAGCCTTTCTTTCTGATTTAAAAAATGACATGAAAATTTCATTAGAAAAAATAACCATCAGTGATAAGACCATAAAATTAAAATTAAAACATAATGATCAGATAAACCCCCACACCTAATTATTCAATTTGACTACATGACTCTGAAAGTCTTTTTTGGTATCTAAAAAAATAATACCCCTTTTATTAATATTCAAAGGATTTCATTAATCATCCAATACATGATATGAATTCTTTCAACAGTTTCAAAAAGTCCCCCTCAAGAAAGTTAGATCCATACCACATAAAATCCATGATTATTTATTATGATCCTAAGATTTGAGGAACCTTAAAATTTGAAATCTCTAATAAGCAATATAAATAATCCCCATGACTTTTTTAAAAACTAGTTTACAACTAAATTATAATATTAATTAAAACAAATAT
>KZ807026.1:162423-189720 GCA_000696205.2 Oncopeltus fasciatus
GGGGGGGGGGGGGGAGGATATATTGGTATTGGAGGAAAAATTGGTTCTTCCAATTTATAAGAAAGGGTCCACAACTCTAGTCTTTTAAAATCATTGAAATAATTTGCCCCTCTGTAGATTATATAACAAATACTAGAATTATGGAGCAGTTTAGAAGAAATTATAGGGAATTCCAGCCAAACAGCTGAACTCAAT
This sequence comes from Oncopeltus fasciatus, assembly GCA_000696205.2. Classification (NCBI taxonomy): domain Eukaryota; kingdom Metazoa; phylum Arthropoda; class Insecta; order Hemiptera; family Lygaeidae; genus Oncopeltus; species Oncopeltus fasciatus. The sequence continues at coordinate 162,619 of KZ807026.1, forward strand.
AACACATTTTTTCCCTCTTATTATTTAATAAATGACCATTATCAAGTTAGCTTACCAGTATTCAATGAGTGTCATCCAGCTCAAAGGAGCTGTCTGCTCTTTCAGATTTTATAAAGGAGTAAAGCAAGGAGATAGTTTCAGTCCCCTCCTCTTAAATGCTGAAAGGTGTAAGAGTAGGATCTTTAAGGCAGTAGTCAGATACTGGAACTACAAAAGACGAGTGGAGAGAGGAGCGAAGGACAAATTTTACAGAAAAACCATACTAATGAAAATATAGCTAGCTATTAAGGGTAAGAGGCTTCCCTCAGACTAGTAAATTAGTTAACTCAATATTTTTTTCTAATAAAGATAATTTTTCATGTACAATGGAAGATGGTTCTTGAAGTCTAACTATATACAAATATATTTACTTTGAAATTTAATAGATTCAAACCAATGAAAAGAAATAAGTGAACTCATGTGAGTGAGTAGAATTTGGTAGTACAGTTCAACTTCTTGAAAATTGTTAGGTTCATACAATTTTTTTTTTTTTTGAAGCTGTAATTACATCTAAAAAAGGAAGAGAGAAAATGAATTTTCATTCTCCCCTCATAGAGAGATGCATATTTACACATGGAAAAACCAGGTAGTTTCTGCTTTATTATAAGGAAATAATAATGATTAATCAGCTGATAAAAACCCGCAGAACCGTTCTGTACCTTATCAAAAATATAATATTAAAAAAACAAAAGAGTTCGATAAGATCTATTGGATGCAGATATCATACTCTATCAAATCAATATCATATGCCAGATATAATATAATTTTAAAACATGGAATTAGGATACAAGGAGGAAAAGAATATAAGCCGTTCGTGAACCTCAAATCCTTAATTATGAAGGGCCATAGATATGGATGAATATATATATATTCAAATAACCGGATATATAAATATAAATAAAAAGAGGAATGTAATCTTTGACTGTCCTTGTTTAGGGACTAAGGTATTTCTTTACTCTACTTAACATAAGTTATTTCAAAACCTAGAAACCAATGTGACCTATTTGAACTGGAATTCATGGACTATTAATCCTTACAAGAGGTGAATTCAGTAAATTCACTACAATATATTTAATTTTATCCTAATCAAAGGGAAGACAAAATTTTCTTTTCAAAGGCCTATTTTAGTACTTGTAAGGTCCATGAAACTGTCAATATCTTGTGCACATTTTATTAACCTAGTTGTTCTTTAGAAAATAGCATTATTGTTCTGGATTTTCAGCTCTCTCCCTTTTCCAATACTAAATTAAATAAAAAAAAGAGACGAATGTATTATTGTGCTTCGGCTTTCTATCGAGCATAATTTTTTTTAGTGATTAGGCCAGCTTTGCCTGTACACATGAAATTACTGTGTACAGGCCAGAATTGTCATAATGAATTTACATGGTATGTCCAACAGAAGAAAAGAATTGTAGAACCGAGCAGTCTATAGTGTCATAGACTGCATTACAGCAATACAATTAAGCACATGAAGACAGTACTAATTAAATATCCCTTAACTATTATATTAACAGGTGTATAAGGCATTTGAGAACTTATTTATAATAAGTTTTACAACTCTGTTTAAGAATTTAAATAAGTTAAGACACCCTGATTCTAAGCTATTGTCTTTATATCTTGTTATCGCCTAGTTTTCAATGGAAGATTTCAGAAGGGTCTAAACCTTTGTGATTAAAATTGGAGCATCTTTCTAAACATTCTAGAGGGCGTGGGAGATTGACTTTCTACCTCAAATAGAACCACTTCCAATGAAGTACATTCTTTCCTCTAAGCCTTCACCAATCTCACTGTGCCCTGGTAGAATTCTTAAGGTAGCAATTTAAATTGACCCTAAAATAGCTGAGAACAATAGGAAAGAGGTGGACAATGTTAACAGAATTTTATTTTATTTAGAAAACAAAATTAAAAATACTAGATTTATTTAACTCATTAATTATGTCCAAGCTATGACTGAAGAAAATCTTATTTGTATTTAAGAACAGTAAAGTGCAGAAAAATGTGACAAATCATTCCACAATAACTTATTTTTAATATATTCAAAAAATATATTTTAAAATGCATTTTTTTAATCATTTTATTCATAACAAAATTAAATAAGTTATTGTAACAATGCATAACTGAATTAATCTCTTTTGGTTGCAAATAGTAGAGGTATGAAATCCTATGAGAAGAAAAAATGTAATTGTCAGATAAAATCTGAAAGATGAAGTTGTCATAAAAAATGCAGGGTCAAGATAGCTATCTGAAAGTTACAATCATTTTAAAATTTTAACCTGTAATTTAAGCTCTTTAGTATGTTCCACTTTGTTTCTGGCATGCAGCAGATTAAGTTTAATTTCCCGATAGAAGATAAGTAACTATAATCGATCTGCTAAAATTAATTACTAAAATCAAAATCATAACCTCTCAACCAAAATTTGATGATTTAGTTTCAATCTGGAAATTGACCAAAAAAATAAAATTCTGACTAAATTTTTTGGAAACAATTGAAATGATATTGATGAAATTTGAGATTTAGTTTCTATCTGACGACATGGCTAATTTCATATGAACTTCATTCATTAACCAACCCTAAGAAGATTAAATTCAAAAATAACTGGAACTTTAGGACAGCTAAACAAGTAGCTCATGCTTTTTTCCTTTTGACAAACCTATTGAAAACTAAGGTTTTTACCTCTGCTCTTTTTGGACATCCACCATTTGTACCTCAGAGATTATTTCAAATTCACATAATTTCAATAATTTAAATTACTGCTTTTAAAATTTTTAATAATATAAATGAAACCTTTACAAAACAAAATGGTGTTGACTACTTTTAGTTAATTTCATTTTAACTTTCATAAAAACCAAAATATAAAATATATGCGAAGTGAATTTCATTGGTGACCTTGTTGTGATGCAAGAGGTGCCCCAAGCCCAAGGAGAGTATATATATATATATNGGATATATTACAAAACAGTCAGTCAGCATTTGTCTGACACACCTAGGAAGAGCCTATAGCTTCAGAGTTACCAATACTTTTGATATTAACATTAAATAACTGGCCATTAAACAATTAAAATTTTACCCGAACATTTGAAGCTTTGTTTATAGCATCAGTGAGCCATTCTTGTAATTTATATTTTCCAAAAATTAAAGTCATCTGAGCACAACTAAATGATTTCGTTATCATTTTAAGTATTATTTCTTTTAAAATAACAATGGAATTTAAGTGGTTCATTGACCCAGTAAAATATTCATGATGATAGGGAAAGTTTTTCATTATAATTGAGTTCACAGAATCATTTTCCAACTGGGTAATTTTACAGCATGATTGAAAAATTTCATCCAAAATAATTTGCCCGGATAATATATTTTCACTGCCTAGTGATATCATAAGATCAGCAAGAATTTGATGAGTTTGGCGGAGGACATAAAGACTTGCATTATCTCTGGAGATTACCAAAACATCCTTCCAAATTCCTAAAACAAAGACAACTGAATAGGAACAACATTTAAACAAATCATAACCCAACTAAATATTAAAATATAAATACCTTTTTCATAAATCCATAAGCATCCTGAGCGATGAAATAATAATGAATTAATGAAATTTAAATGGGCAGAAGTAACAGGTTTAAATAGATTTTGATTGTTCAAGTGTTCATAAAAGCCAGAAATAATTGAGGTTTTGAGAAGCGTATGAAAGTTATCTTCTTTTGCACTGATTAGCGCTAAAATTCTCAAACAAAATGAACATGAAGGGGTGTTTATTCCCTTCCAATCTTTAAGTACATCATGGAGCCAAGGTATGAATATTTCTAAAAGGGCGACATTTGAATCTGAAACAAATACTGTGTTAGAAAAATAAAATAACTATATTTTGAAATAATATTCGCTTTGAAGATACCTTCCACAGAAAAAATTTGGGCGATACTATCATATAACTTCTGGAGAATGGTGTCATCAGATAATTTGAATTCAGGAGCAATTAGTTTGTATAAAACCGACTTTATTTTCAGAACTAAATTTATGTCTCTTACTTGCGTTTGCTCGACATACATATTAGATTTAGTAGCCATGTAAACAAAGAATTAGTATTCAATGTCACCAAGATAACTCTTATCATTGAAACACTTCATAATAATTTCAATTTTGGAAAGAGCGGAAAAACAAACAAGGATAATAATTGATAAGGTAGTCCAAAGAAGTACGAAAAGAAACAGTACATAGCAGTATTATATTCGAAATATTAAAACCAAACCAATTGAAACTAGGGGGGAATTTTTAAGACAAGCAGATAAGAATGAAATGCTGCAAAAATTTCTAAAAGATAATTGGAATAAAAAAATTATTTACTTTTTTTTTATCGAATTTTGATTAGTGAAAACTTTCTGAAAAAAAATATGCATTACAAAAAATGGGATGAGATAAATATCTCATTCCTTATAAGATAATTTATTACATTTTGAGTTTAGTCTCTTTAAAGATCAAGCTAGTTCAAAAATATGTAATAATTATATGGTTATCAACATTCTCCTCTAACATTATATTCACTTCAATAAAATTATTTTAATAAAAGATTTAAAGATAAAACTATTTTAAAATACTACCATATACAAGTAATGAGGATATTGGATTCTAAATTCTTTACATGACGAATAAAAGTACTAAGGACACATTAGTATTTTTTTTAAAATGAGAAATCTTTCTAGAAGTTGCTTAGTAATATATATTTTTATTAATTAAAATGAGAAAAGTATATGAAAGAAGAATAAATGTTTTGATTTTTAGAACGAATCGTTATTGAACGAAAAATTTTTTTTTCATCATATCAATAATTAGACAATTAAAAATATAATTAATTTACATCGGTGGACTAAATTACTTCTTCGCTATTGGTAGAAATAATTTACAATGTTTTGATTTAAATAATGCCGGTTTTGCGCCTCAACAGCGAGACACATCTCATTGGTCGGGTCATGAGTAAACACCTTAGTTGTAGAACACGCTCTCTCTGTAGTCAGTGTTTTGTTTTGACACAATCGCGCAGCTCGATTGTCACGTGGTTTCTTTTCTCGGCCACCCACGTTTCGGATTTGTGGGTAAACAAATCGCGAGTTCCTCCTTTGAGCTGTCGCTTTTCAAAGTGAGGAGGGACGTGGGTTTCTAGTTTTAACAGACTACAACCCCGTCTTGGTTATGTCTATGTCACGTTCGCAGGAGAGTGATGCATGGGCCCTTTTGGCACTCAAATCGGCTCCTGCCAGCCCATCGAAGATACAATGGAACCCGGAAAGTAAAGGGACTGCGATAGCCAAGTTAGAAGGCCGGGACTTTGAGTTTATGGTCAGGCAAAAACGGATAATTATAGGAAGAAATAGTTCACGTGGTGAAGTAGATGTAAATATGGGACATTCTAGTTTTATATCACGAAGACATTTAGAATTATATTTTGAACATCCCCATTTTTTTATGGTGTGTAACGGAAAAAATGGTGTATTTGTTGACGGTGTCTTTCAGAGAAAAGGAGCCCCTTCTTTTCAGTTACCAAAAACGTAAGTTAAATTTTAAAGTTGAGTAAGAACACTTGGGAGTGGGTAGGGTCATGTTTATAACAAGCTTGTTTACCAACCTGAAGGCCATAAGCCATAAGGCCACTGGGCAAATAATTTATCTTTGTTTATTTGTAATTTTTTTTTACTTCTATATGTTTTATAGATTTGTTAGTAAAGAATTACATCAAATTTCTACAACATAGTTATATCAAAAATGTATGACTCCTTTCTTTTTTACATTAGTTAAATTAGTTTCTTTTTTCTTCATTGGACCTTTATCTAGTCAATGTTTTTTAAACTGTGAACTTTACAATATCTGATTGCTGAACCCAATTTTATTATAAATGGATCCTTATATTCAATTCAGAGGTTTTCCATCCTTGCCTCTGTGTTTATTTATGGCTATACTTTAAATGAGATCCAGGCACTATTTCTTAGCTATCTAGTTTATAATATAAATATACTTACTTATATTTACTCTAATTTCTTATTTAAATAGTTAACAGTACACTTAAAGGTTAATTTTGGTTTTTATCTATTAAACTCTAGAATGTTGCAATATTTTAGATTAATTTAAATTTATTAATTATGCTTAATTAAGAATTTGTTTTCTAAATTCATAGTTTTGCAAAATATCCAACTTTTTATTATGGTTGATGTAAGGTTGGTTATTAAAAGCATGTGCTTCTTTATTCCCTGCATATTTTTACTGGATGATTGTATTAATCTATTTATTATGAGATAATATTCACATTTATTTTCATTGGAGTTTTTTACCATTTATTAATTACCACTCGATTTGAACTTTGTATTCATGTCATTTTAATATGCAATAACCTATTAGGGCATATTTAAAAGTACTTTGTAATGTATATATCTCATATCTTCTTACTAATGCCTCTTATTTTTATGCTCATTTAATTAGATTAAAATAGACAGATTTAATTTTTTATTGTTTAGGAATTATACTTTTTTTATTTTAATGAATCTTATAATTTATCAGCCGTATCATCTATCTCTGTGGTAGTGCTTTTGAATGTATAGTTTCCCTTTATTTTTGTTCCTTTCTGATATTTTAAAGTGTTTTAATTAAAGAAACAAGTTACAAAATTAGATAATATTGATTATCAATTAGATGTATTGAGCTGCATCCAATAGTGCTGTTGATGGGATAAAAATCCATAACATCATCCAGATTATTTGCAAAGTAAATTAGATTAATACCTTTTCATGTGCTCAGTATTCATGTTTATATTTTAGTAAATTGTAAAATACTTTTATTTAATTTTAAAACATAATATTAAAAAAAACAACTATATTTTTATTATTAAAAGAACTTCAAAATTCAGCTCCAGTTTTAAAGATTAAAAAAAAAAAAATGTTTTCTGAGCCAACTGAATATATAATAGCTATTGTTATATCCAATTCTAATTTTATTGCAAGTAGTCCTTAGTTAAAAAGCAAGGGGACAAACAGATTAAAATATACTAAACTTAACAGTTCTAAAAATAAAAATTCAGTTATATAATTATCTATTATATATAATGTATGTGGGTGTATGGTATGTTGTGTTTGTGGATATATTGTATGTAGGTTTGAATAACTTTATAGTATACCTCTTGACTTTACCTTCAAAAAATGGTGCGAGCTAATTTTCTATAACAAATATAATTTACAATTGTGTTTTTATGAGAAAATGTTTATTTTATAGAATACTACTAGCTACATTTGTAAATGACAATTGTATATCATAAGTAAGTGTGTTAATATCTATTTTATTATTTTCTTTTTTATCTTTATATTCTAATTAATATTATTATTAACCTTTTCAAAAATATATTTTAATAGTTTTCAGTTATAATTTGGGTTTGTTCTGCTTTTACAATATTCAAAATCAATAACTAATGAAGTAAACATATATTTGGCTTCCCCAGGAAATATATTCCCAATCTTATGTTTGCAAGATAAGGCTATTAGTAAAAACTTGTCTGATATGAATGAATAATTAAAGGTTATTTGGAAAGATAATTTTAATTCTTGTTTGTCATAGGATTCAATTTTATTTATTTATCATTATATTTAACTTGTCCAGCATTATCATTTTTTTATTAAAAATTGGTTTTCTAGTTAATAGAATAATTAAAGATGTAGCAGAGGGAGATGTTTTTATATACCTTGCATGAAATTATTGTTTGAAGACATTAACAGTTAAATAATTTATGTTTATTCATTTGGAAAATATTTTTATAATATTTTCTTCATAGTATTTGTCATCATATTTAGCAAGTGTTTACTTCCCCCTTTTTTTCTTTAGATGTGTGCTTAATAGTGTGCCATTTCTGATTTAAAGGATTTATTGTGATATTTAGAGGATAGTTTGTAGAATTAAAGTTCTGCCTGAAATTACCAAAATCTTATATTGTGTCAGTCTGCTCAAAGACTGAAGCCAGAAGTAACTGGGAAAATAAAGCAGGCTAGACTTAATTGTATTTTGAGCTGGGCTTAGTAAATAGTAGTTCATGAAAGTTCATTAATGATAATATTCCTTCATTAAAAAAAAAAAAAAAAATGAAGAATGAGTACTCATTGGAAAGTCAGAAAGTTATGATTGATTGTTGGAAGTGGTGGAGTCATGAAAATAATCAATATAATTAAACAGTTATAAGAATATCTATTAATGTTAATACAATTAAGAGTTTTTTGTTTGTGGAATGGCTTTGTTTCTTCTATTTATTATAATACTTGAATAATTGCTACAAACCTGAACTAATCTAAAGCAGGTCTTAAAAATGCTTTGTTTGGCAAAGTATTTCTGCTTGTATACCTTTTTCAGGCGTTTAATTAAATTTTATAAGCAGATAAACGAGGTTGGATAATTTAAGTTAAAAAAATTACTTATTAACAAGGAATTACAAATTTAAATGAGAAATTCCAAGGTTCCAAAAGAGAGAAGGTAAACACTTCTGTCAAGAAAGTAAGTACTCTCCTGACAAGGAAGCAAGCCCACTTTCTTGTTAGACCAATGCCTAGCACGAACTTTGGTATTGTTTTTTGTTTTCAACTCAGCTCATAGGGGAGACGAACAACTCTGGCCATATTTACTTCCTCATAGAAATATTATACAGTTTGTGCTCAGTGTTCCAATGCACAAGAGACGTATACTTGGCTTTCTCTTAGGATAAAAACTATGATTAATTGTGAAGAATTTTAAAAATTATAAATAGTGTTTTAACAAATTAGGCATAATTCAGAGAGAAATAAACAATTATTATTGTTAAAACTTTCATTTAAAATCATTTGTTTTTGGTGACAGATCGTACTTGTTTTTTTTTTATCCTCTTCTCTCCAAAGGCTCTATTAAACACAATTTTTTATCATTACCTCCTCCTCCCACTCAAAATTTGATGCTTTATGTTTCAAGATTTGTAATTATGAATATTAATTTAATATGCTATAAACTATCCCTCACTAATTTATTTCCTCATATATTTAATGTATATTTTCCAGTGCTAGCATTCATTAAAACTTCCAGATAAATAAATAAAATGATTGCAGAAATGTGGGTTTGAAAATCACTCATTTAAGATTAATGATGGAGATAAAAAAAACATTATTATGAGACTAGAGAATTAAGATTTCAATGCTTATGTTAATAGTTAACAATCACTAAGTCATTAAGTCATAGCTATATTAAAATTTTACTTTGCTTAACTCCTCAGAACAATTTTAAGTTTATAAGAAACCAAGTGCCTTGCCAGGACTGGTAAACTTTAAATTTCAAACTTAATTAAAATAAGTTCTGCAGTTTTCTGTTTATAATTGTAATTAAAAATTTTATTGACTGGCTATTACATTGGTCTAGACTCCTGCAGTCTAAAAAAAAAAAAAAAATAAAAAATAAAAATAAGCCATTTATTTACAAAATAACTAATAGAACAAAAAATAAAAAACTTTTAACACAAACTCCAGGCCTTGAATTTACAAGAGTAGGAATTTCTCAGGTAAAGCAATTTGAAACCTAATTTAAACCATTAGCATTACATTTTTGTTGTTATATTTGTCATCAAATCTAATTTGTTAAACCAATAACTTTAAGTCAATTTCCAATGTTTTAACCAAATTCAACAATACCCGTGACATTTTCAAAAAATCTTGCCTTAATCTGTTTATCAGTGATATTATTAAAAAAATCTCACACTTAAAGCTTTGTATTAAATCTGTAACTGATACAATGAGAAGTAATATTGATGAAGTAGATTTTGACCATTTTTCCTTGGCAGAGGAAATCATAAAACACACACCAAAAAAAATCACATACACAAGTTCAAAACTCTCCTACAACAAACAAACAAACATAAAATCTACCCTGTCACCAACTCTGATTTTGTACAAAACATTTCTTCTATCAATATTCCTTCTACTGTAATCAACATTCTTAGCCTTGGTAATAACTTTGCCACCCCATGTACTAACTATAATACTGTCCTCCCCAAGTTGTCAACAGACATTGAATTCATCCACAGGGATGATTTATTTAATGTAAGCGGTGAGGAGATAGAACTTTCACGCTTCTGCATCTGTAACATAATAACTTACCACCTCCATATCCCAACCAACAACCATAACTCCCAATTTTCCACAGACTTCTTTAATGACCTCAAATTATCACATTCTTTCAAAAAAACTCATGATAATATTATCATTACACAAGCAGACAATGGAAATAAAACTGTCATAATGGACAAGACAGACTACAGGGAAAAATGCACTCATTACTCAATGACAACACAACATATCACAACTGACTAATAACCAAGACCTGACCAATACACATTCGAAAATTCAACGAACACATATCCTCATTAAGTGATCAAAAATATATGGACAGCAAAACATATAGAAGCCTCACTTCCTACAATTATTCCCCCCAGATGTTTCGGACTCCCCAAAATACACAAACCAAACGACCCTCTTTGTCCTATCATATTCAACATTAATTCACCTCCTTAGTAAATTCCTACTCCCTTCCCTATAAGCACTGAGCCTGAATAACTCCTACCATACAAAAAATTCCCTTTCCCTTAAATATTTAACCAAATCTCTCAAAATTCCATAACAATAAAAACACTAATAAAACAGAAAAACACTATTCTTTCAACATTATAGCTGATACATGTTTGCTTTTAATCAATTCATACTCCTTGCAACTGAATCCAACTTTACACTTTAAATATCTGGTTTATGATAAAGCATAGAAACAAATTTCTTTTATATACTCTCACATTTTCAATATTCTGAAACTACAATTACCAACAAATTAAATGTTGTCTTTCTCAGCTACAGGCATTGTACCTTTAACTTCCCTTTTCTTTTCAATGACTGACAACTTTTTTTTTTTCAAGGACACCATTTTCTTCCTAGAAATTCCCTTTCTTACCTCTTCCTTCCTTTACCTTATTTCTCTCATCCAAATAGCACTTTAAACATTTTGTCACGAGTTTGTGGTCACTGTGAATGTCTCTCTCTTTTTCTCTCTCATGCTCTCTCTCCCCAGCCATCCCTGTCATTTTGTGTACATTTTCATTTGGTAAAACATGAATTTTCATTTAACAATTTGGTAAAATTGGTCAAAATATTATCTTTTTTTTTTCTCAAATGCTCTGTTTTAAACTCATTGTATATTGTATATGAAAATTTGATATCTAGTTTTCAACATTTTATATCTCAAGGTTTCAAAAAAAAAAAAGAAAAAAAAAATGTACATTGTTCTGATTTTTTTAATTAATTGTAATATCTGCTGACTGGACCAAGATTAACTTTTTTAGGGTTGAGGGTAATGGCTTCCTTACACTGATGCTAACCCACTATATAACAAGGCAATCATACACAATTGCAGCAGAATCTGCTAAAAATAGAAATGAAACTTTATTTTTTGGCAAAATTTACTATCAATTTTAGATAGTGTGTGTGCAGATGCATTTGTGTAATCAAATAAAACTGTAAATATTACAACTACTGCCAGTTTTAAGAAACTAATTTTAGTTGAATTATTTTTTCAAAGGTTTTACTATATGTCCTTAAGCATCCACAGACGAAATTAAAAAAAAAAAAAATATGATTTGTTAAAGAACCACTAAATCATATATTTTACACATGCATATATATGTATGCTTACCAAAAAAATTTACAATAAACTTAGCATTATGAAAATGCGAATAAAGTCTAATGGAACTAAATGAATGCTCAAAATAACCGAAAAATCAAAATAAATTATTTCTTACAATCAGAAAAAAACCAACTTAAAGAATCAAAAAATGGCCAATATTTTTAATGAATAAGTTATGAATCTGTCAGAAATCAAGAAAGTAGAAAGAAACCTTAAAAATAATGGCTTTATTATGTGAAAATTTGTTCTTTAAATGTGTACAATTTTGTTTTTCTTTAACCCTTTCCTTGGGGGGGTAATAGTTTTCATTCTCTCCGTGACTAGTCCTTGAGGGATGCTGGGCTTGCAATAGTTTTCCACCTATTTTTCCATGCTTCCATATCCATTGCCATCCTCAATCTTGTAGGGTATCCTTCTTTTGTAAAATCACTCCATATCTTTATTTCTCTGCCTCTTATTCTCTTAAGGACATAGTATTTTGGTCATCAAGTTGGACAATTTATTTTTACCATTGCGGAGAAGATACATTTTTCTGATCAGTTTCTTATTTATTTCAGATCAGATCTTTTTTTTTTTTTTGATATCATAAATCTGATTTATGAAATACTACAGAAGGAAGAAAATATAAATGCAATTTATAATTTATATAATAAATAAATGCAATTTATACATTCCTTAAAAGTATAAATAAACATATATACATCTTCTTTTTGATAGATACATAGTTTTTTGATATAATAAGAAACCTGAAAATTTAAAGAAAAAATGTGATTTATTTACTATTTCCATGGCCAAATAAATTAATTCCTTTTTTGAAAACTGATCCCCTTAAAATTTATTTATAAAAAATGGAAATTGAACTGACCCAAAGAATTATTGCCCTTTATCAATTTTACCTATCTTAACTAAATCATTTGAAAAAGCTATGAATAGTTTGTTACAAAAATGGTTTGAACAGAAGAATTTAAATATATAAAATCAGTACAGTAATAGAAGAAATAATGAAATTGACAAATTTCATGAGGAATAAGACTAATAAAATGAAAATGTGTTGTTCTTTTTTCTGCCTATCACAAATAAGTTCTTTTTTTCTTGATTGAGCACAATATTTTATCAATTAATAATTGCTAAAAAAGATTACCAGCATCTTTTTTAGCAATTATTAATTGATTTTTTTTTTACAATTAATACAAACTTATTTTTAATAAAGTGACAGTATTTACTGTGACAGTATATTGTATTATTGTTACTTCCAAAGTAGTTAATATGGTACTATCAACAAATTCAGAGAAATTCAGTTGAATAGAGGGGTTGTTGTCTGTTGTTTCTATTGTATATAAATGACATGCAATCATTTTCATACCCTAAACAAGTTTTTTTTTGTGGGTGATGACTAAGTTTTTAATGACAAAACAAATGAAGAGTTAGCTATTAATATATATTTGTTGCTCTTAATAAATGGTTGTTTTCCAACTAATGCTATTAAATTCTTCTAAAATGCCTTAAATGAGTGATGATAAGCCTGCTATTTGTACATTAGTTATAACATAATACAGAGAAACCCCTTATAATGGATGCACCTCTTAAAGGACAATATAACTTAGTACTGACACTAATAGCACCTGTTTAATGTTTTTTTACCTCTTTATATCATATGAGGATACCTTCATTCATTTTATTCTCTAATAGCCATTTTTACGTCTCAGTATGTAACAAATAGTGTGGGAGAAAGTTTAATTTAATGATTTAAAAAAAAAAAGTGTTGGCATGCTATGAGCTGACTTACTTTGCAGTATTTATTTATAATTATAATATATTAATTGATATATCTTTATTTTTTAAAAGGTGTTGGTGTATTTTTAGAGAGCCTTTCATTAATGGATACCCCTCTATAGCAGATTTTGTTATCTGCCTTATCGGTGACCTATGCAGTGGGGTTTCACTGCTTAGAACTGAAAAGGCAAAAATACTAATATTTTTAGGAGTATGTTCGGATCAAAATTTAAATAAGAAACCACAGATAATAAATTTGTTAAAAGTAAATGAATAAAGCTGCATATGTATTAAACATTTTTTAATTCTTAGACAAAATACATAATAATTATATATCATAAGAATTTTGAGTTTCTTTTTTGGATTGTTCTTGTAAGTAAAAAGAATCTTTAGAGATTAAAAAAGCTAAAACAAAAGCAGGTGTTTAATTAAAATCCCAAGTCATTATGAAAGTTTTAATTTTAAATAAATAAAAATGATGACTACTGCATCTCATTATGTACACTATATGCATGTACGTATTAAAAAGAATATTTAGAATTATACAAAAAAGAAAATAAATTAAAAAATCCTATTCTCTGTAATTCAACTTTTCATAAAATTAATTTATTAACCAATATAATTTGGCATACTTATGTATTAGGAGTGGATTTAGCTGGGGTAGATTTGTGTAATTTATTATTGAAAATGCTTCAAGCTGAAGGAAAACAAAACATTACATAATTAGAAATAAGTTAATTAAAAATTAACTTTAATGCTTAATTTTTTTTTTCAGAATTTAGTTCTGAAAGTGGTATATAGCCTTCAATGGTTAAATGTTATGTTGTGTATACTGTGATAAAGTTATGTTATGTAGATAATATGAATATTGTAAAACATGCAATTATATTAAAATGCATATGTTATTTTTATAGTTATTATTATGAGGATTTTGAAAATATTAATATGTTTATGAGAACAATGTTTGATGATTTACATTTATTGTGTGAAATATTCTAATTCTTATATTTTTTAGGATTGCTGGAAATATATTGTGATGCTGACAATGATTGCTTTCAGTTAAACCAAGAACGAATAAATTATGTTAATTCAAAAGGAGAGTTTTGACCTTAGATAATATTATTAGATGATTTTAGTTGGGGTTTGGTCAAAGTAGGTCCAAAAAAATACAAATTTAAAAAATATACTTTTTTTTTAATTTGTATTTTTTTTTTGGATCTACCTTGACCGAACCCCAACTAAAGTCATCTAATAAATTAACATAATGTGTGAACTATTTTTCATATATATATAAGCATACTCTCAAATACTCTGAAATACTCAAAATACACTTAAATACTTTTTTGTACAATACATTCTCTTAATTACTCCTTAATGCTCTTATGTACTCTCAAATATTCTACCATAAATACTCTTAAATACTATTGTATACTCTTGAATACTGTTATGTACTCACAAATACTCTTATTTATTCTGTAATTCTCTCAAATACTCTGAAATACACTATACTCTTTTATACTATAAATACTCCTAATTACTCCTTAATACTCTGAAATACTATTATATATTTTTAAATACTCTTGAATACTCTAAAATACACTGAAATACTCTTTATACTCTCAAATACTCAGAAATACTCTTATATACTATAAATACTCTTAAATAATCTTTAATACTCTTATATAAAATAAATAACTTTTGAATACTCTTAAATACTCTGAAATATTTGTGAACTGAAAGCAATTATTTTCAACATCACAATTTTTTAAATAAAAAATATTTTACATATGTCTGTAACAAGTTTCATTATTTTATTCGTGCTGGTAGTGAAGTTGATGACAATAAGGGTTATCAAATAACTACCAACTCTTCACACTTTTTATATATTTTAATTTCTGAGCGCTTCCGCATCTTTGAGCTTACTCACCTTTTTATTTTTTTTTTTTTGGGGGGGGGGGATTTTTTATCATTTATATTATTTTACTATTATCAAAGCTTTTAACATCCTCTGGAAGGTGGTTGTTAATGCGCTTAGTTAAATTTCTTCTTAGATCTGTTAGTCTATAAAATAGATTAATAACATAAAATAAGAAATAATGGACCTGTCCAGGTTATCGAAATTTCTCAGTGAATATGAATTTTTGTTTATTCCAAAGATTCATAAAGGACAGAATAGTGTTATCTAACTAAGGTGGCCACCACATTTTCACCTTATTGAGACGGTTTTACTTTACTCTTAGATGATTTTAGTTGGGGTTCGGTCAAGGTAGATCCAAAAAACACAAATTTAATAAAGTAGGTTTTACTTTACTTTTTATGGTAATATAAAAAAAATCATGGCATAGCCTTAGTAGTGGAAGGTTTCAACTTCGATTTGTAATTACTGTTTCTCATATATATTAAGCTCCTCAATTAGTGATAAATATTAGATGCAAAACTAGTTAAAATTAAATAATTTAAAAAAATAAAATAATGTTGCTTTTTAAAAATATTGACCATTTGTTCATACTACATTACGAATTGTTAATACTTTTAGACAATTATTCCAAAGTGAGGGGTTGTAATTCAATTTATAAATAAACTTATATAATCAAGTGAGCAATATTAAATCACCTCATTTAGAGGATAGAGAAAGTTAATTTTAAAAGTAGTCTTATATTTCATACTATTTTTTCCCCCTCACATTATACTATTCCAGCTATCCTCTTAAGAATTTTTATATGTAATAAATTTTTACTTAAATTTTCTCTACTTTCCCTTACGATTTGTTAAAGTTAAAATACTAAAAAATATGGGAAAAAAGCCTTTCATAATTTTTTTCTTTGTTATTTTGATGGATTTGGACTTAATTTTTGTAAACCTATAATGTTTTTACAAACATTTTTAATTACAGGTGTACGCTGCGATTCCCAAGTACAACAATTAGGTTAACTTTTCAATCTCTAGTTGATGAATCAGGGCCTCCACTTAATGTTAAGCAGAGGACACCCTTACCACCTCTTAGGATAAACATTCCTGATCCAGATTCTAATTTTACTAGTCCTTTCCCATCGCCAACTGGGACAATAAGGTAAGTCTTAATGTGATCATAATGCCCATGAACGGTATTAAATATTTTTCCTTGTTTAAACATGAATCCAATGATAATATTAAGCATTTGTTTATAATGAATCTTCTTGTCCATAATTTGTGTACTAGCATTCTTATGAAAATACACAATGAGGAAAATGTGTTAATGTGAAAAATGACTCTCATTCTTCCTCAATGCATATTCGGCTCGAGCTGACTTCACACGTCATCTCCATGTATTGAACAGCAAGTACAAGCTTACTGTGTGGGAATTTTTAGCCTCTATGTTAACGTTTTACTTACCTAATTTCATTGATAATTATTCAGAAGTTGCCAAAATAATTATTTGTTGTCATGGCTCTTGTTACTTTTGTGTGATTGTGATAGGAATAAAAATTTATAAATAAATCAGATATATGCTGATAAATACTTAATAATTTGATTTGTGTTTTAATACTGACTTTATTTTCATGAAATCTGTGAAAATTATACTTTTGTTCGGTAAAATAATCTTCAACTAGGCTGGATAGCATAGAAATAGAACATAGATTGTATGTCTTCAACAAATTAATTTTTTTAATCTTAAATTGATATTTTAAATCAATGTAATACCCTTAAAAACATTTTTACAAATAAAGTTCAGTTGTTACCTATTATTCAGTATTGAATCATTTCATAAAAATTTGTTTAAAAATAAGTAAATTATGAAAAGCATATAATGAATACTGTCTTACTCTAAGAAAAATATGGTAACATGTCATAAATAACAAATAGTACTAAATTTTCTTTACATGGCCAAGATAAGTAGTTACAGATATACTATCAAGGCTGCCACATTAAAAAAAATTAAAAAATCTTTTTGTTCTATTCCAGTATTAAAGGTGTAGGTTAGAAGTTCTCAATGACGTGTTTTTGGACAATTAAAAACAAATCAGATTAAAGAAACAGAATTTATTTATAAGGCAATACTAATTTTTGCTTCCATAAATGTCAGAATTTATTATTAATTTTTAAAATTAAAATTTTTACACATCTGTAATATTGCTGAATTTATTTCATTTGTATTGTGTTGCCCGGTTATGTTTTTTCCACTGCCTAACAGTCCTAACCTAGATGTGCATATTTTTGCCTCAGGACACACACACACACACTTTTATTTTGTGCTGGGGAACCAAATGTGCATCCACATTAATATGTAAAAAAATTATGTTGTGCGGACTGTTGGCCTCAAATTTGTGAAATTGTGACATTTATTAAAATATAAAATCTAGTATTATCAAAATCTGTTTATTAAGTGAATATTTGCAGCTAGCTTTAAAAATTGTTAAAGCCACTTTTAGTTTTAATTAGCTATTTCCCAGCCATACAATTGGCCCAATGTAAAATTATTTTGCATACAAATACCAGTACATAATTAGTTTAATTTATTTTGTAGTATTCAGTTCTCATAATTTTTCTTTTCTTTTTCTTTTTCTAATGCCTTTTGAAAAACCCTTAAATTTTCATCTTGGTCAGTTTGGTCATTATTTTATGACACATGCATGGATCAATTTAATTTTATTTACCTATTTTTTCCTTACCTTTGGTATGTGGTGAAGTAGGAAAAGCAAACATTTCAACTGCTGGGGATTCAGTACATTCTTTTTCATTCAATTTCTAACCCCACTATTAGTAGTTTAATTTAGCTTAATTGAAACAAACTCTAAAGATTCTTGAATGAAAACAAGAATAAATTATTAATGGAGGAGAAAGGTATGAAGTAGAGAAGGCTTACTGCATCTTGGTTCACTACGTCTTAATTTGTGCCGGTGAACTTTGATATTTGATTCTGAATCTCATTATTTGAAAAATAATTGTATTTAAATAAAGTGTAAATATTTGAACTTTCTCCTTAATAAAAAAAACAACTAAAAATAATATTATAAATAACGTATTCTTCTGAGCTTCCTAGGATATGCAAAAATAATATCTTTCTGGAAAAAAATATTCAATTCATATAACTGGTTTTTAAGAAATATTTTGCCAATAATTGAATTATAATTTAATTTTTATGAAACTATTTTCATTGCAAAAAATCCACTAGAGAGTTTAATCAAATTACAGAAATAATTAATTTAATACATTTAAGCTATAAATAACAAATGTTTTGTTTGGATATCAATATAATATAACCAAAGTTTTTGACTTTAAAACATTGATATAGCTGGTTTACCAGTGTGTAACCATCTCACTATAGCAGTTTTAAGTTCTCTAACTTCTTAAAAAAAAAAAAAAATAATAATTTAGATTGTATAAAATAAAGGACCTTGTTATTGCATAAAGTGCATAAATTCATAATTCAGCAAAATTACATTCTTAAGTGAAAAAATGTTTTAAATACTTTATAAATCTGACACTTGTTTTCAACAATTTTAACTCTTATGAGAGTGGATTTGTCTGAAATTCAGAAGTGCCATTAGGTATTTTTAGTGTTTTTAGCTATTGAAGTTATAGAAGTGTCTGACCAAAACGAAACATTGAATTTATGTTTTTATACCATTACTATTGATCCAGTTTAATATGAAATGACAGTTCATAGGTAAGTAACATAGATAACTAACAAACAGTATTCTTAGTGTTATGCAAAATTTGTATAAACAATTAATGAGAGGGAATAGAATATAAAAAACTAGTTAGTTTTTTTATATTCTATTCCCTCTCATTAATTGTTTGAAATTTACGTGGGATAAAATACCACAACCAAATTAAATATTTATAAAGCAAAATTTGTATGTGTAGTAAGATGACCAAAAAATCAGTTCCTATAATTTAGATAATGTGACATTTTATTAAAACAACTAAATGCTCATTATATAAATGACATTTAATTGCTACTCCTGAGAGATTTCCATTGAAGGTCTAGAAACAATATTAAAAAAAAAAAAAAAAAATGAATAGAAATGGAGGAGTGGTTCACTCTAGGAAACCTTTAGTGTGTTATGCATTTCCTTATTTTCGGGTATCTTCTTTCCCAATTGAATCAGCTGATATCTGGCTCGCATCTATCTTGACAGAAAGAACTTAATCATAATGACAGAAATGTTTTACTGTTCATAACATATATAGATCAATTGATAGATTGATTGGTTAGCCTTTAGTCACAGTACTCAAGAATATACTTTTAATATTTCTTTATTCTCTTTGTTCATTTATAATTTTTCTAATGCTGTTTTTCTTTATTGTTATTCAAAAAACCTGTTGATTATTGATTTTTTAAGAATTTACTATTTACAGTAAATAAAATTTATTTAAAAAACTTATTTAAATTTCTTTAGATACATTCTGTAAAAATATTGAATTTATTTTGAGTATGAATAAAGGAATATTAATATAATTAGAAAAAAATGTTTCTTATCCTAAGACCTTTGTCTTTTTTTATTATGGGTGTCTTTAGTAACTGTTATCTGTATCCATCTCTCTATGGTTGTGCTTCGACATTCAATAGTGTTCTACTAAGCTCCCTATTTGTGAACTGTTTTAGAAATATTTTATTACACTGATGTACTGACTAAATTTATCTTCGGAGAATATCTTGTGTTTATAATCCTAAACAATATTTCACAATTTGCAGGTGAATTCCTTTCTTATTTCTAGTTATTTAAAAAAATGAAAATGCTTTTCTACTAATTCATTATTAATAATGGTTCATTGATTATTCAATTTTCTTGTTATTTCTTAATTTAAAGTGATTTTCTGTAGCAGTTATTATACGAGGGCGAGTCATTAAGTGCGTGACTTTTTGAATTTAAAGTCGATTTAAAGTTGAATTTAACACTGCTCCTGTCAACAAGCATCTATCAGCTGACTCCTATAAAAGTTTGAACACGCTGGGTCTTTTAGTTTGTGATTGACAGTCTTTAAAGACAAACAACTTCGTGAATTGTGGAGAAAATGAAGAAAAGTGAATTTCGTGTGCTCATCAAGCATTATATTTTGCGGAAAAAAACCATCACTGAAACAAAGGCTAAGCTTGATAAATACTAAGGGGACTCTGCACCATCGATATCAATGGTAAAAAAGTGGTTTACAGAATTTCGTTGTGGCCATACAAGCACGATCGATGCCGAACGTTCTGGACGACCAGTAGAAGTCGCTACACCCGAAACAATTGAAAAAATTCACGATATGGTGTTGGCCGATCGGAGATTGAAAGTGTGGGAGATTGTGGAAGCCATAGGCATATGGGTCAGTGGTTTCGATTTTGAGTGATCACTTGGGTATAAAAAAGCTATCCGCAAGATGGGTGCCGCGTTTGCTAACAATCGACCATTAACGCAATCGTGTGACAACTTCGATCGAATGTTTGGCATTGTTCAACCGCAACAAGGGCGAGTTTTTGCGCCAATTTGTAACAGTGGATGAAACATGGATACACCACAACACGCCAGAGACCAAGCAGCAGTCAAAACAGTGGGTTTTGCCGGGTGAATCAGCGCCGAAGAAGGCCAAAGTAGGTTTGTCAGCCAATAAAGTCATGGCTACTGTTTTCTGGGATGCACGCGGTGTAATCCACATNTTAGTATTAGCACCTAATAAAAAAGAAATACTAACAATAATAATATTAAATAATATCAGGGTGATAGCTTAAGCCCTTTTTGGTTTTGTTTAGCCCTCAATCCTTAATTTGACATGGAAGCGCTGGTTACTCTCTCCAGCCAGTACTATATTCTCTCGCAATGCGTGCCTTTTATATTGATGAGCTCAAGCTGTACGCAAAAATAGAGATCAGTTACAAAGCCTGATGGATACAGTAGCGGACTTTAATGAAGGAGTTTATATTAAGTTAGAGATTTGAAAATGTGCCACTTTACAGTGCTTTAGGGAAAAGATTGTCAGAAATGAGAATATAATGGTCGATAGCTATAAATATCTGGGCATTAATCAATTGCTTAAAATTAAGAAATCTTAATGAAAAATATGGTCTAAATGAGAAAAATAGTTTAATCGGGCTTAGAAGTATACTTAAAGCCTATTTAATTAAGAGAACTTGAATTCTCTATTGAAAAATATTAAATATTCTACTTAAGCAGAATTTATGTGGTATTAAAAAAAATAAAAAATTGCATTATTAAACCTGGGGGTTAACCAGATACCCTAAAAGATAAGAATACCATAATTTTTTTTAAATTTTAATTGTCTCAAATCAATTATTTATTTTATAAAAAGTAATAAAATGAAATAGATAATATTGTTTGATACATTGTTTATTTAATAGTCGACAATTTGTTAGGTTTTCTCAAGGTTGATTTAAAAAAAAGTGTAATGTTTATTATCTGCTAATGTTTTAGGTTACATTGTAAGCCAATTTCAGGGTTATCATAAAGGCAAAAGGACAATACTCTCATAAAGAGTGTATATGGCTATTCGTGATAGCCCTGAAGATGGCTTACAGTGTAAGCTCAAGCGGCAGATAATAAATAGTAAAAAAAACCTTTTTTTTAAATTGTATTCTTATAAATCAACCTTGACTGAGCCCCAACAAATTATCAACTAATAACTCTCCATTAGAACTTAATAGACTATTTATTTTTAAGTATAATAAAATTCCACTCCTTTATGGTTTTCAAATATATGTTTCATCAAATTATGTATTTGTATATATATATATATATATATATCTCCAATATTTATAATTTAAATAATGTTTTCAATTTCACAAATTCCTATAAGTTTTGTTTAATGCCTTAATGGTCATAATTTCATATTTAAAAATAAAATTCACTATACTACAATTCTGACATTTTTAAAACAATTTTTGCTTTGCAATATTAAGGAAATTGAACCATTTTGAAACAGACTTAACATGAAACTGAGACATTAACATAGAGATTTTGTTCTATCTAAAAAGCTATTTTCATTACACAGAACATTTTAATTTTACTGCCTATGACAAAATTCGTCATTGTAAAACGTAATTAATTTATATTGGAAATCGAGCTACAATTAGTGATGGTTTTGTATACAAAAAATTCTGAAGTTATCCTTTGTTATGAGCTTTAGGAAATATGTATTGGGAATAAATGATAATAAAAGTAATTTCAAATGATGAGTTTTGACTGTAGGGATTATAATTATAAGAGCCCTCAAGCTCTGAAGATGGCTTACAATTTAAAATGTCAGCAGATAATAAAAAATACATTTTTTAAAAATCAACCTTGACCGAAACCCAACATATTCTCTACTACAAGTAATTTCCTGCAATTTTTATGACATTTTTTAAAGGTACATTTGAACTTAAGTTTTTTAATTTAAAAAAATATTATTATTTTACAATAATGCTACAGTACTAATGCATAGTCCTTTTTGAAACTAATGATTTTTACCAGGATTATTTATCTGAATTTAATATGGAATATTTCTTAATTTATTTTTTGTGTAGCAGTAGATGTCATTATTTGATCTTATACTCCTTTGTGTATGTTTGAGATTTAAACATTCCTAAAATATGTATGTAAGAAGAAAATTTTCTACTTTAAATTAAAAAACAAAAAAAAATTTGATTGAATTATTTTTAAGTAATGAACTTATTTATTTATATTTTTCTATAACATAATAGAACATTTATTTTTTCAAACTTTGTGCTAGAAACAAAATTTAGCAAAACAAAGGGAAAACTTAATAGGAATATATAAGCTTTTCTTCTTCTCTAAAAATTGATTTGTCCACAGTGCCGCGAATTCATGCCCAGCGAGTCCTCGTTCTGGCAGCCAGTCTCGGCACAATGTTAGTGCCGATCTTCAAATGGCAGCTGCATATGCTGCGGTGGTTGCTGGCCCCAACCCTGTTGTTAGCACAGTCACTGTTTCCACTTCACACGATGATAGGTTTGTTCATTTTCATTTTTTCATCTCTTTTAACTTAATTGCTTTCCAAGATTATTTTATTGTTCTTTTAAGTTTAAAGCTTAACTTGCTTAAAATAGTATCAATTATTGCAAAATTATTCTTGTGATGGATCATCTAAAGTTCTTAAAATATGAAGTTATATTAGGTCGGTATAATCTTTTCTTTTCTTTTTTTTTCTTTTTTCTGTCAGAATTGTTTTAGTTTGCTTTGAATTAAAAGTACGTTGTGATATTCCTACAAATAAGTGAATGAGTTCAACTGATACTTGATGAATAAGCCAGTGGGATCTTGCTTGACTGCCTTTTCATTAAATGAACACCACCTCCCTCTCTCACTGTCATTTGTACACTTGTAATTCCCTCTTCCCAGGAAATATTTGCTACAAACCAAGCACTCGGTTATCTAAACTAAGAGTATACTTTCTCCTTAATAATTTTTAAATTACATTTTCTCAGAATGACTTTGATACCACTTTGTTGACAATATAGACACTCATAGAAGACTTTATTATTATTTTTTTTTTTGGACACATTACAATTGATGTTTAATAGACAAACATTGTCTCTGTAAAACCTAATGTATATTCTTAAAATAAAAATCTTAGGTTTTATAAGTGTTAAGTCATTTATTAGTTCCTTCTTTTTGTCCATATGACTAGTGCTATCATTTCCATTTAATAGGTCCAGCTAAATTTGTTTTTATTGTTTTGTGATGCTAAGGAGAGTTGCTTATTAACTTGTTTTCTTGTAATCAGGTAGAGGAGTTACCTACTCTGATTTCTAATGAGCTCCTGCATTGAAAGTGATTGAGTTGTTAGTTAACTCCAAGTCTTACCATTGATATATCAAGCCCACTAAAGAGACTTTCCTACTTGCAAAGTGAGAAACCATTTGAAGAATCCTTCATTAATGGAGCCATTGTAGTCCAATCCCAACCCGTTTGTGAACTTACCCTAACTTAGGGTATGGCCACCATCGATGGAGTCCAATCTTTATTAGAAAAAGGGTCATTTGCTGATGTTAGTTTTCACATTTTTTTCTCCCTTACCAAAATTTCTGCTTAAAATAAAATTTCTGCGTAAAATTGTTAGGCCTAAATGAATAAAAGGGCCTGATAATAATAATTAAGAACAAAGATAAATTTCAATTAATTTATTGTAACAAATATGAACACCTAATAATTGAAGATAACAATTAAACCTACTGTCCTTACTAACTAATAAATGAATAACTAGAAAGTATAAATTACTTTTAGCTAATTAAATGTTCATTTACAAAGAGGACTCAAAATAACTTGTTATATTTTCTTACTAATTCTTGTCATTTAACATTCCACTGTCACCGACACTGCAGAGGCCAAGACCAACCTGATGCTCTGAGACATGCGATCAGACACGGAAACTTTTATAATTATATAGAATGTTCTAGATAGTTCTAGGCAGACCAAGATGAATCTAATAGCTGTTTATGGGTAAACATAATTTCCTCTTCTCAAGTAAGAAAGAAGGTGGCCTACTCCAATTGGCCCTCTCCCATGCAGGTCTGGATTTCTCATTACGTGCTTATCCAGTCTTTAATATATCCCCCTCCTTTGGTCTGTCCCAGAACAGATCTTGACTATTGAATTTGAAGATCGAGAATTCAACAACCACGCCTGACAGAGTGGTAGTAGCTTTCCACTGATTGAAAATACAGGCTACAATGGTAATCTTTGTGCCATTTATGAGCTTCTCTGTCATATGATGTTCTAAACCAGGCCGTATTATCTGCAATCTTAACATGAGGATGGCAAGCTGGGTGATGGCCAGTCGATGGATTTTAGTCCGCAGATAAGGCTCCTTTTTAGGTCTTCATAAGT
The DNA here is from genome assembly GCA_000696205.2 of Oncopeltus fasciatus. Taxonomy (NCBI): domain Eukaryota; kingdom Metazoa; phylum Arthropoda; class Insecta; order Hemiptera; family Lygaeidae; genus Oncopeltus; species Oncopeltus fasciatus. The sequence continues at coordinate 187,945 of KZ807026.1, forward strand.
TGACTCCTGACGCGAATCCTTGATCACTAGGTAGAACAGGTGCAGTCCATTCCTTTCCTGATTTAGTGCCTTGCTGACTCATAGTCCCTGTTGATCCAATTCCTCGGAGCCGCTAAACTTATTCCTGAAGACTGTAGAAAATCCTCAGCAACAAAATGTGTGAGTATGTAGTCCCTGAATAATATTCTCCTGGCGGGTGCAATATTTGAAGTCTTCCTGGCATTGTTTCCTACGGAGCTCATAAGCGTTTCTGTGAGTTTTCCTGGATTTACGGGTAGATTCTAAATCATACTCTTGTTGTTGCTCAATCCATCTTGATCCTGTCCCTAGAGAGATTGAATCTTAACAACCACATCAGTGCTTCCATCCTCAGAAGGAATTTCCTGCTGTACAGGTACTTATGCCGTACAGTCGATAATTCCTTCCTTGTTACACAATAATTCCATTCTGGAGCTGAGAGAGCCTCACTAAAATAACTGATGACTTTTTCTTCTCCATCCTGGAGATGGGAAAGGATGCACCCGATTGTAAAATTGCTGGCATCAGTGCCGAGCATAAATGTGTCTTCAGGTTTTGGATAACTTAAAATTGGGACTGGGATAAGTTTGTTCGTCAACTCTTCGAATGCTACTTGCCAGTCATGATCCCAGAGGAAAGTTTTCTTCAGTGAGCTTGGTAAGAGGTTTCACAATATTAGCATATCCTTTTGCATATCGTCTTTTATAAGTGAAGAGACCGAGGAAGATGTCACTTGATGTTTGTCACGAGGCACTGGCCAGTTGGTAACAGCTGTGATCTTTTCCTGGTCTACAGAGACTTGTTCGAAACCATATGACCCAAATAATTGACTCATCTTCCAAACTGTTGGATAAGTTTTAAGTTGGTGGCGCACAATCTCCTAAAAACATTCTCTAGGTTCTTAAGATGATCTATGAAAGACCTGCTGAGCATGATGATGTCATCAAGTTATTGAAGAAAAGTTTCACATTGCAAACCCCTAAAACATTCTCCATCGGTCATTCAAAGTTTGCTGGAGTATTACAGAGTCATAATGGCATCACTGTGAATTGCCAGATTCTGTTGCCTACTGAGAATGCTGTCTTCTGTGGTCATGTCAGCTTGTCAGTATCCATTCCTGAGATCTTATTTTGAAAATAATTGGCATGTCTCTAGTGTCTAATGTGTCATCAATCCTTGGTAGGTCCTTTGTGTTTTTCAGGAGACAATAGTCAATGCAAAAACTAGTATAGCCATGTTCACGTGGGCTTCCACGGTCCTCAGACATATTTACCAATACTTCTTCTGGGTTCAACTGTGTCTTGGAGTTTTTAGGTGCCAAGCTTTCGCACAACGTGTGATGGCTTCTTCAGGGCTGAATGGAGAATGAGAATTTATTTTCTAGTTGAACATCATTTCAGAGATTTTCATGTAACATTCATACCAGTGTCACGCATTAATAAATATGGGAGGGCAATAGGAGGATGTGTAAATTGATTTAAAAAATTAATTATGATTTATGATATATGTAGTTTTTAAGATATAGGATAATATATTAATAAAACTTACTCAATATTATTTCAAAATTCTTTTCGTGCCTGTTCACAAAAAAAGGAAATAAATATATAATGGTTTTATTCAGCTAGATAATTTGTTAAATAATAATTTGTACTGTAATTACATAATTATTAGTGATTGTAATGTTAAAATTGGTAAAGAGCAGTGTATATATTTGTTAATTTCATATCTCAATAATAATATTACATTCAAAAGATAAGT
>KZ807026.1:216566-237400 GCA_000696205.2 Oncopeltus fasciatus
TTTTTTTTTGTAACTATGAATATTGTTCCTTGAAATTTCTTAGTGCTTTTCACAAACACACTACATTTCAATGCTTTTTCTTTTTGTTTACTTGTGGTGTTGGGGCATGGTGCATTATTTGACCTATAACCATTACACTTAATTTTTATCCTGATGGAAGGCTGTACTTTTATGGCAGTCCAACTTAAAATACATAATGAGAAGAGGTTGGTCAGGGATTCAGTCTTGGGAACTGAATAATTAAAACTGATTTAATTTGAATCGCTCAGGGAGCTAGAAAAATACTATTCAAATTAATAATGAAATGTGGTATTGCATTGCCACAATTATCATCTTGGTTTGAATTAAAACTGATTTATAAACAAAAAAGTTTTTTTTTTTTTTTTTTTACCAATGTTTTGACCTAAATTTTAGGTCTTCATCAGGCCTGAGTAATGAAAGAAAACATACAAAAATACTAAAGAAATATGTCTTTATGTTATAATACAATACATGAATAAATAAATGCAATGATAAAACTGTGCATAATCAACTATATAAAATGTTTGAAAACTAAATACCAGATTGTATAAAAATAATAAAAACTTGTATAAAAGAAAAATACATAGTATTATGATAGTACATAATACCATACGAACGTTCTCATCAAGAATCTAGTGGTAAATTTGTGTGATTCAATTATGTGCCAGTTGTTTTAACTACAGTTAAACATTCTCAGTTAACTATAGTTCAGTGAGAATGTTCATGAAGAGGCTGGTGATGTCTAGAGATGTAAGGATTAAGTTGGTAGGGAGTTATCCAGTTATCAGTGATCTGGTATCTTATAGAAAAGAGTATTTTTTTAAATGTTATTAGAGTTATGGTGGCTGAGTGCTTATAAGGAAAGGAGTAGTAATTAATAAATATACATACATACTCCATACATACTTAACCTCTCCGACATTGTATTCCCAAAAATCATTAAACGTATAACTGACAAACTTAAAAATAACGACTTTCAACCACACATAATAAACTCATCAATAAATTTTGTGCTTTTCCTTCCACTCCTCCCTCCACCCTAACCCCTTCCCTTTTCCATTTTTTATATGTTTTATTTATTTATTTATTTGTATTTTTCTGTTATATATGTTCGGTATTTAGTTTTTGTATATATTATACAGTTGATTAAACACTGTTTTATCATTTCATATATTTATGTATTGTATATAATACATAGGCATGTTTATATATTATTTTCGTATGTTTTCTTTTCTTACTCAGCTCTGATGAAGGACTGAAATTTAAATCAAAACATAACCAAACAAAAAAAAAATAAACAAACACTTTTATGTTTATAAATCAGTTTTAATTCTTCAGTTTCCAAGATTATTGAATTCCTGAATAACCTCTTCTCATACAGCTCAACGATCAACTAGTTACCTACATACATAATTTTTTTTTTTTAAATTAAATAAATAGAGTTATTGAGATTGTTTTCAGCAAGGAATTCTTTAAAATAATTATTATTATTATTGAGCCTGTGTAATAAACATCTCAAATGTTAATCATTAAAATTTTATATTAATATATATTTAATTTGTTCTGTCCATTCTGGGGATGATAATTAACTATTCTGTATTATCAATGAGAAATGTTGTTTTTAAGTGCAATTACACTGTACTTGAAGACTATATGATAACTAGGTATAATGATAATAAATAATAATAAATTTGAAGTTTCTTTAAAAAAAAAAAAAATTCTATATTAACAAAAGGAGATTCTGATGACTGCAGTTTGAATTATTGTTAACCTGTAATATACTTACAATGATAACATATAACTTTGTAATGTGCATGAGAAATAATCAAGGTTTTGGCTAGGATAAGAAAAATAAAATACTCCAGGAATATATGGGTTATTATTTTATTCCATTAGTACCAATTTTTTGACTTAACATAAGGTAAGTTAAGGATGAGAAAGTAAAATAATTTTGGAGTGTTTTATTTTTCTTATCTTGGCTGAAACCTTGATTATTGAACCTTTATTATCTTATGTGCGATACTCGACAGCCAACCTACTACCAGCCATAACCAATAAGTAATAAACATGTTTACAAATTTTTTTTTTTATTGTGGTATATTATCCCACGTAAATTTTAACAATTTAATGCAAGGGGATAGGATAAAAGTTAGATTTTTTAGTTCTATTCCCTTGCATTAAAATTAATGTTTACGTTTTATTTATATTTGCTTTACAGTTAGAAGTTGTAGGGCCAAGAAATCTCCAAAACTATTGAAAATCATCTTATTACTGAAATTGATATCTTTATAATAATTTAAAGAAGGCTTGAATTGATAGTGTTCTACAGTTCATCCAGAATGACTTTTATGATTTTAAATTTTGGTTTTAAAAAAATCGTCATGTATTATGTTTTCATTTTAGTATTTTAAAATATTTGTTTAGTTTCAATTTATGTTCATAATATGTGGTTCATATACTAGAGTTTCCTTTACTTTTAAAATTTTCTATCATCAGCAAGTTTAGTTTTTCCATATAATTAGAATTTCTGCTTTTCTACTACTATTGGAGTTTGCCAAAGAAAATTATAATAAACTTAAATAGTTTTAAATTAGTGGTATTTGAGGTATGATGGAAGTTCTAAAAATCCTCTACTTGACCAAGCGAGAAATGAAATAAATATGTAATACTTGTATTTCTCTGTAGTTTATTGTCCCCTTGAACTTATACCTTTATTGCATCTATTTATTAATGTATCTAAACTATTCGGATAGTATCTTCTTTAGATGAAAAATCACTATCACTAAAGTGCCATTATGTGACTGATGTGCTCCTATTTGTTGTTAAAGAACAGAAAGTAGTCACTAAGTGGTAGATCTGACTGTAGTTTGGATGTTTGAACAATTCAATACCCAAGACCACGTCCAATGCTTGTCTTTATAATCAACCATCAGGAATTCTTTTGAAACTCAGAAAATTGTGACTGATATTTTTGGCAAGGTATGAATTTGAACTTAACAGATGACTTTTCACCTCAACATTGAACTGATTTCTGTTTAGTTAAATTCAGGATCATATTGGTGGACCCACACTCCCCCCCCCCATTCACTATTTGTGTCAAAACATTCATCAGTTCATATTTATCTTAATTCCATTTTTTATTCATTAAGCTGAGAATAACTTTTAACCCATCATTGAATTTTTGTGTTACTAGGCTGCTGTATTCAAAAATTAAATTTGCCTTCCAGTCTGTCTGTTTTAGATATACTTTTCTGTGATTTTTTTAGTCTTTACACTAATTTAGACACTGTTTGTGTGAAAAAGTAGCTTTATTGTAACCAAAAACAAATTTTGTTATAGATTAGCATAAAAATGGTTTTTACATATTTGATAGTTTTCTCTTCTTTGCTCTTATTGACAGTAATGCTTACTTTGCTTACTTCCTCTGAGGACAGTAATTCATTTCATATTCAAAATGCTTAGAACCATATTTTTTCATATTTTTAATTTGGCTGAAATGCCAAATACTGTCTCTCTCTTAAGCATTCACATGACATGTGTGCTCTTTTCCCTACCCTATTATGAGTTAAGGGCCAGTAAATATTGAAGTATTAACCTCATATTTTCTTGTTTATTCAACTTGACCAGTGTTTTTAATTATATTTTACCTATAATATTATAGTTATTTAATTATAAATAAGTTTTTTTTATTTTAAATTTAGTTTGTTAAATAAACATTAGATTTGAAGTTGGACAAAATTATAGCACAAATTTATTTGTTTACATATGTAGGACTTCGGTATTACTAGATAAGACTATTTTAATTTATTTCCTGCTTTTAATGTGATCTCTTGTAATAGTGAAGCAAGCCAAAGACAAAAATTTGACTGAAAGAAATATCATTCAGGAATGAAAAATCTAGGCTTTTTTGTTTCTGATATTTTGAGAAATATAGATAGGAGTAGGAAATTTATTTGTAATTTTCAAAATTTCTAGATTATTGAAGAATAAATAAATCTTGAAAACCCCCTGTATTTACAAGAAGGCAATTTTAAGAATTGCTTCTAACATATCCTTAATAGATTGTCAAATAGTTCTAAAAGATCCTTCAAGCTGTATCTAAAATAAATAAATAAATATAAACCTTTCAAATTCATTTTGTTCTAAGTCAACTTTTTTTTTTTTAATTTCTAGGAATTATTTTTATTACTTATTTTATGGGTGAAATTAATAAAAGGAACTATTTATGGTAAAATATTATTATAAGTACTGGTCAAAGTTTAATAAATAGTTTCTAGTTTGTCATACTATGATCCCTTATAGATATTTCTATCTATACACTTATATACTTCTCATACAGATACTTCTATTTTTTTTAAAGTATCCATTATGTTTAAAATAATTTATTGTTTCAGTACTGACTGATGATTTGAATCAAATTATACATATGAGACAAATTTAGATAAGAAGGAAAATATAGAAGAAGAAACCGAAAGAGAAAATTTTGTTTATTTTCTTCTATTTTTTTATCTCCCTTTCAACAACTTAGTGTCAAGGCAGGAGCTATCTACAGGTAGCTAACTCAATGCTGAACATCCATGGCTCTGGGCAACCTTTTAACTTCTTAAATAAGCTTGCCCAGGTTAGTATTTGAATGCCCAACACCAAAATTGAAAGAGTCAAATGGCTCTTGGTTAACCCAACACCCAAGACGTAAGACAACAAGATTTTGTTGCAGAACTGGATCTTCTTGGTGTGTATATTACAATCTCAAAAAATGAAAAGGTGAAAACTTTCAGAAAATGTGAAAAAATGAAATTCAGATAGCAATTTCTTATTTTCGTATTAAAATGTGGAAAGAAGAGAATACTAAAGAAAGTATAAGCATTTGTCTTAGCTGCCAATCCTGAAGAAGGAAACCATAAATATTGTTCCTTCCAATAATTTTTTTTTTTTTTTTTTAATAATATGGANTATATATATATATATATATATATATATATATATATATATATATATATATATATATATATATATATATATATATATATATATATATATATATATATATATATATATATATATATATATATATATATATATATATATATATATATATATATATATATATATATATATATATATATATATATATATATATATATATATATATATATATATATATATATATATATATATATATATATATATATATATATATATATATATATATATATATATATATATATATATATATATATATATATATATATATATATATATATATATATATATATATATATATATATATATATATATATATATATATATATATATATATATATATATATATATATATATATATATATATATATATATATATATATATATATATATATATATATATATATATATATATATATATATATATATTATATATATTATATATTATATATATAATGCCAAATTTGAGCTTGGACTTTTATTGAGTGTAGTAAAAGTGAAGTCTTAATGGATAATAATGTTATCTTTCTTTAAAAATATGTATTAAAATAAGATTATTATACATTAAGTTATAAGATTATAACTGACAGATGTCAGTTATCAGTGATATTACAGCTTTATGAACAGGAAAGAGGGACCTATTAGTAGAGCAATTCACTGGTATCATGGTCGCTCTGCACTAGTTGGAGCTGTCAATTGGAGCAAAATTACTCACAAAAAAAATTACTTAAAGGAAAGAATATAGTTTTTCTTTCGAAGTCATTAAACAGCTAATTGATCATTGTATTTTAATAATACATGTATTTTAGCTGACTTCCCTATCCGACAAGCTATTCACATTGGTGGTACTATGACTCAACTTTGAAAAATTTCAATGAATTAGTAAGAGCAAAATCTTATTAGTTTTACAAAAAAATGTATAGACAATAATAGGTCTATTAATGTAACTTTATAACATTTATATTCAATAACACTTCCATAAAAAATGCTGGTTAAGGAAGTAATTTATAAATAACTAAGTAAATGCTTAGCCCACTCTTCCTTAAAGGCCAGCAAAATTTACTGATCATTTATTTTACTCTCATTCTTTTTCTTTGCCTTATAAATTAAATTCCTTCATTTAATCTTATTTATATCCATCTTCAATGAAACATGACAAATCCGCCTAGATTGTGCGATTTCTATGTGAAAGCCTTCAGACTTTCTGTCAGGAAATAAAGCTATACAGGTTTGTCCAATAGTGTGACCTTTGAACAATTTCATTGATCCTTCACTGATCTTACTTTAAAAACTAAAAATGTGATTTATTGAAAGAAATTATTTTAACAAAATTAAATAAATCCTAATTAGAAGTATATAGAATAGAGTAAAATGAAAAACTCTTCAACCTTGGATGGAAGTTTGTACATCTCATCACTTTCTTCCTGCTCTACCTTTCCTGAGATCTTACATAGTCAGGGCACATGTTAGCCAATTTTATTTTCTCTTCTCATATGAAATTGCTGTGTAGCAAGTACTCAAAAAATACTTTTTAAAACCATTGAAGTGGGATTAATTAATAATTAATTAACAATTTTACCAAACTAAAAATATAGAATGCTTAAAGTGCATGTGATTTTATATTTATACACTTAACTCATATATACTTAGTATAAGTATACTTTAATTTATGCAATGTAATATAAATCTAACCTTCCTAATTTTTATCTAAAGTAATATTGTCCTAAAACTACAAACAACATCAAAACTCAATGAAGAATTTTCATATTTAAATCTATATAAATACAGTTTTTTTTTTTTTTTTTTTTTTTTTTTTTTTTTTGTGGTTTTTTGTTTTTTTTTTTTAAACCCCCCCTTTTTTTTTTTTTTTTTTTTTTACCAATGTTTTGACCTAAATTTTAGGTCTTCATCAGGCCTGAGTAATGAAAGAAAACATACAAAAATACTAAAGAAATATGNATAAATCATTTTATGTATATCAGGCGAATTCCACTTAATGATTGCTAGGAAAAGAACTAAAAACCTGTTATAGTTAAATTGGCTCTTACTTAACCCTTGCAAATTCTTATTGTTTTAAGAAAATAGTCTATTGAATTTTTCAAGATAGAACAGAACGGACTTAAAATTAATTAAAACTAGCCCAACCATTAATTACTCAATTTCAGGGTAATATATATATAAAATGAAACACTGGCGGACAAAGAGTAAAATCTCCCTAAATATTTTACTCTTTGTAATTTTTTGTTTTTGTGATCACTACAATCTTTTTCCCACCTGTTCTTATTTAATATATATATGATGACAAAAATCAACTAACGATTTGGCATACTTTTGTCACATTATGATTCTTACTTATCGTTTATCCCTTGGTAAAATAACAGTTACTGAAGAACAACTGAAAAGACGCTATTTCTTATGGAAAACGAAGCGATTTTATCATGATTAAAGTTTGTTATCTATGCTGGGAATCGATTCTGAAGGAGTTCTTTGCTAAGTAGGTCAAGACAGAAAAATGGGGATTTGGTTTGGAAAGTGAAGTATCGTTCCCCACTTTGCCGGGCAATCAGGCTCTCGAAGGACACGAGGCTTCCAAATGAGCCTGTTGTCCCTCGGGATCGTTTTTTCTCTTAGGCGGAAAGGATCAGAGGCAGGACAATGGAAGGACCAAAAGAAGGATCGGGAGCCACGCCTCTTCCAAGCCGAGCATATAAATTATCGACGCAGCATAAAAATGGTATTGAAACGAAAAGATTATTTACCAAATTGTCCTTAACTTTCCCGTAAAGAAGTCAAGCTATTCAAGTTGGTCCCATTTAAATTTAGTGAGAATTATATTTTTGTCAAACCGTTAGATGTGTTCATTAATGGTTGAAATTGGTTTAGAGAAAAGGAGTGGGGTTTAAGGAAGACCACATTGAATAATCTTCAATAACTTCGTAACTATTAGAGATATAAAATAATTCATAATATTAATGTTAATAATTAATATGAAATAAACAACATAATTTGTATCAAAAATAGTTGTCTATAACCTTTTGAGAAATAACGAAAATATTTAATAATGTACATTCGAGCGTTTAACGAATCTCCTTATCTTGAAAACACTTTTTTTTTTATTTGTCTGTAGGCGCTCGAATGGCGAGAATGGCGCTCGCGGCATTCTCAATTTAAAAAAAAATTAAACTAAATTCGGAATTTAGGCTTCTTTATGCAAACCGTTGAATGAGTTTGTTAATANATATATATTTAATCACAATTTTTACATTTTACATCATATCTCACATTCATTTTTTCAAATGGAGAGTTTTTCGATCATAGATATTATTATTAGATGTTTTTTATTGGGGTTCGGTCAAGGTAGATTAAAGTACAAATTTAAAAAAATGTGTATTTTTAAAATTATCTGCCGTTTGACTTACATTGTAAACCATATTCAGGGTTATCATGAAGACGAGAGGGGACATCGTGTCCCTCAGATCACATTTTCATGATATGTTTTAGATGATCATCACCAGTCATGAAAATGTGATCTGAGGGACACGATATCACCTCTCGCCTTCATGATAGCCCTGAAGATGGTTTATAATGCAAGCCAAAACATTGATAGATAATTTAAAAAATCAACATTTTTTTAAAATTTGTATTTTTTTAAATCTACCTTGACCGAACCCCAACTAAAATCATCTTAGTCCAATAATTCATTTTTTGGGATTGTATCTTTCATATCCATAAGGTTGTTATATGATTTATTGTGGTTATATTGGCCAAATTTTCTATTGCTATGATCATAATGTTTAAAAATATGTTTTATGTTATTCGTAAGCTGTGGGATTTATTTAGTTTTTGGTATCTTTTAGTTTCTATTGTTTTTGTTGTGTGTAAGGGTTCAGTTTGAGTTAAATTTATATCGCTGTCATTTATTGTGAAATCAGTGAACCTAGTTTGTTTAAGGTTATTAATCTTTATAATTTTTTTTTTAATAGTGTGTGTTGAATGCCAGTGGTTATTAGCGCTGGTATTCTTTATAATATGAATTATTGTGTATTGTGTCTTTATTTTTTTCTGTAATATTACTTTCCACTATGCTTTTGCTATCTTGATGGTGAGCGATTAGGTTGGTCAGCCGTTTTGGCAGGTTCTATGTTTACTTTTTTTCTTCTTGGATCAAGGTTTTCTATTAATGTTTTGTAAATCGAGTTTTTTAATTTTTATTTCGTTAACATCTGTTAGGTTAATTGCTCTATTTTTTAGATTCCTGGCTGTTTTTAATGGATAGTTTATAATTTGGTGTTTTAGAGGATTACTATACCAGTTTAGCAGTCTGTTACTTGCTATCCTTTTTTTAGTCAATGGATTTCTGAATAACTTAATGAAGTCTTTATTATATTATTTCTAAGGGTAATTTTCACGTCTCAAAATCTTATTTTGTTATCTATTGCTTCCTCATTACTAAATTGTAATCTGTTATGGATTTTATTAAAATTGTGAAATAGTTTTATGAAAATATTTTATTCTTTTATTATTAAGATGTCATCTATATTGCATGAGTACCAATGATTGAGTTTGTGTTAATTTTAATTGATTTTCTATAAGTTTCTTCATTACTAAGCCTGATAAGTTAAAAAAAAATATATGAAGAAAAAGATAATCCTTCAAAACAAAATTTTAAAACATGTGGACAAGTGCTTTGGAAAATAAGCATATGATATTTTGAAAGACTATTAGTACAGCAAATTTCAATGTTATATAAGGTTAAATAAAATTTGATCCATTCTATGTGTGTTTAACATGTTGATTGCCAACAGCGATTTAACTTGTAGATTGCTTTCTTTTCTAGGAACCAACTACAACTTATTTCATACTGAGTTTACCTGCCTTTTTTGTGTAGCTATGACTAAACTCGAAATATATTAGTGCAAAAATAGATTATTGTCTTTTGAGAAGAGAACAAAAAATTAATGCTAGCTTGCAAATTGGGTTCTTGATAATTTAATTATAACAGTAATTTTAAAACAAAACGTTCAATAAATTCATAAATGTGATGAACTCAATAATTTATAAGGTACAACTAACGAATATGAACATATATCTATGATTCATTTTTAGAGATGTAACAAGTCGATGCGTATCTGCGTGCAAATTAACTATGAGTTAGTACTACTAAACTACGAGTTGGCTTCTGCAAAGAGATTTCTGTTGCAGAAAAAATCACAAGAAGCAAAATTTGGGGGATCTTTCGCCCTACCTCGGTGAGAAGTGAAGAGAATTGTAATTATTTACCAATACATTCTTGAGCTTTCTCAGGCAAACAGTAGTAAAAGTTATTGGAATATACGAGGTATGTCCAGAAAGTAAGTTCCGTTCGGTATTAAAATTAAATTATGTACAGATACAGAAAAATTATTTATTGCACCAAGTTCTAAAACTCTTAAACTACTTTTCCAAATGATTGCCGAAATTTTATAGGCATTTGTCATAGCAAGGCATACATTTTTGTATACCTTCTTCATGGAACTTTGCCGCCTGTGTTTTTAACTAGTTGGAAACATTTTCTTTCAGATCTTCGTCCTTGTTGAAGTGTTGACCGCCAAGGAAAGAATTAAGATGTAAGAACAGATGAAAGTCACTAGGAGTGAGGTCAGGGATGTATGGTATCCACCATCCGGTCAAATCCCTGTAGGAGGTTTTTTGTTTTGTCACATTTGCAGTGTATGGTCGTGTGTTGTGAAGAAAAACAACACCTTTTGACAGCAATCCTTGGCGCTTATTCTGTAGTGCGTGGCACAATATCTGATTTCACAAGTGGTGAGATTTTCAATCAACATCGATGGTTTTAACAAACACAGCTAAACGTATGTGGCTGACAGTGATTTCAAAATGGCACACGTTTCTTCTCCTTAATCTACCGCGCATGTGCAGAACTGCAATCTCAGTGCTGCAGCAGAGATAAATTGAAACGGAACTTTCTAGATTAGATGTTTTTTTTTTGGAGGGGGGGGGGTTAGGTGAATAATTCCAATTTTAAAAATGTGTTGTTTTTTTAAAATTATCTGCCAACGTTTCGGCTTACNAAATAAAGTAAGCTATGTAGGAGAATTCAACCTGCAGAACAGTAACTATTAAAAAACTATAAAAAAAAAAAAAAAAATTCAATTTTTATTTGCGCTCTTCAGGGCTGTTGAAATACAATGTCATGAGAATACAATAATAATTAACAATATTATAATATAGAAATATGATATCAAAAGTATGAGTGAAAATAAGCTATGTAGGAGAATTCAACATGCAGAAAACAAACTATTAAACAAATTAAAAACCTTCGTTGACCAACACCTACCTATCATGAAGACGTGAGAGACGTCCTGTCCCTAAGTTCACATTTTCATGACTGAGCGGAAAAAATATTTTGGGAAGGATACCGTGGGTGGTGGAAGTGTGTGTGTGGGGGGGGGGATTATTATTTCTGAACGGTTTCAGATAAAAGGCGTTTGTGTTCATAGGGTTCAGTGGAAAGAATGGTTATGCTCTCGAAGTCAAATGTATGTTCTTCATGAAAAACATATTTAGTGAGGGCAGTTTTTATTAGTTTATTCTTTATGTCATTTTTATGATTATTGATTCTACGGGAAATAGGGTTTTTGTTTGTCCAATGTAAGAACCATGGCAATTAGGTGTGAAACAGGGAATTTTGTAGACGACATTAGTTCTGTTAGGAAGAGGGATGGGGTCTTTAAGGATGGTGTAAATAGATTTTAGTTTGTTGTTAGTGGAAAAATTTAATTAGACTTATAAAAAATTTGTACAATAATAAGCCACTATGTGATTCTCAGGTAAAAATTGCTGGGATAGCAGCTCGCCTGTTGCAGAGGAAGTCAGTCACATAGTCCTGATCTTTTTAGCCTTCATGTTTCTGACTTGAAGGAATTTCTTAGATCCTTAGATAGATTATTTCCTTTCTTATAGTGGCATTAAGCTTAGTCATTGATATATTAATCCTGGATGATTTGATTATTTTTGTCCATTCTGTCACAGGTTTACAAAATAAAATACAATTTGGAGATAAATTTGTTGACCTCCGAGTTTTATGAAGAGAGGATCATCAGGAATTTGATCTTGGTAGTTTTTACCAAGACTGAGTTCCTGATAAACCTCTCTTCATGAAATAGAATATGTGCAAAAAATAACAATGCCAAAAAAAAAAAAAAAAAAATAAAATAAAACTACATATGTACATTTACATTGAGTTAGAAATAGGGGGAAAAAAATACCTGTGTATGATGATTTGCCTTTGAATGAGGTCAAGAAAATTAATTACTTGAGGTTGATATTCAGTTCCTCTGGAATTTTCAGTTAACCAGCTAAGCATATGAGTATATATAAGCTTAATACAAATTGAAGCTTATACATTTGGAAAAATTAAGAGTTGTAATTTGCTGTCACAAGAATGTCTGTGCCTAAGTAATCTGCTGACTTCTTAGAAAGTGTAAACATGTTTTATTATAAATAAAGATTTGAATCTTTCTCCCTTGACTCCACATTATTTAACTAAGTTAGAATCATGCTGTGTTTTAATTTACCTTGTCAAAGGTGTCCAAAAAATGTGTTAATGTAATTTTTGAACATATATTTTAAAATATTTTCACATATTAGAAAAATATGTGCCATGAAAGACGTTAGAAATGATTAAGGAAGGTCATCAGTCTCATTCAGTTGAGAGGCTGCCTTAATATTTAACATCCTTTTAATTTCATTGACCTTTTTGTCTTGTAAGATCAAAATAATTAGAAATCCTGTATTCTTATTAATTTTAAATCTTAGTTTATGAATATACTGGTTGAATTACCTTTTTCCTTCTATTTTTCAGACAAATATATGAACAGTGGAGCAACTGCGGTTGCTGCTAATAATTTAATGAGTCTTTCTGAAGAGCAGCCTGCATTTTCTCAGGCTCCTGTTATTGTACAGGCTACTTACTCTAACTATACGTAAGTTAAAATTATCTGTGCTATAATTATTTAAAATATGTCAATTTGACTCAATTTTTTAGCGAGTTAAAATTCATTGGTACAAGAGTGAGTTACGACATATTTCTCTAATAGAACTGGGTAAAATTTGAACTGGCTGAAATAAATGTGAGGCTTGTAAAATTTTGGGCTGAATGAATTTATTTCTTGTCATTTTTGACAGGAATTTTTGAAAAGAATATATATATTTGTGTGTGTATATATAAGTTTCACTTATCAAAATAGGAAACTTTTTTGGTGCTATTCACAGTATCTGAATTATGAAATTAATAGTTGCTCTATAGTATTTCTTGGTTCTTTTCTATCCTGGGTGATTTCTCAGAAAATTCAATCACTTAATAGCTCTTAATGAGAACTGGATGAGTGAAGAAGAAAGTAATATTCTCACTATAACAGCTTATACTTTGACCTCTTGCAATTTTGGAAAAAAGGAGATACACAGTTAATAATTTTTTTTTGTGGTATTTTAACAATTTTTAGTGCAAGGAACAGAATAAAAAATCTAACTGTCCCAGCCAGGACTCGACTTGACACTAGTGTGGGGGAATTTAATAACTTATCAGACTTGTCTCGGTAGCATAAATGGGAAATGCTCCAGCCCGGATAGCAGGCGATCCAGGTTCAAGTCCTGGCTGGGACAGTTAGATTTTTTATTCTGTTCCCTTGCACTAAAAATTGATACACAGTTAATTTTTGAGGTTTCATGGTGATTAGTTTTCAAGTGAAGGGCCATTTACCCTTGTATGGACCCTAGTCCCATAAAGGGGATATCACCTTCAGCTCAGGACTGGTTAATTATTTGTAAAGGGTTTACTCCCTCCTTGCATCAGCTAACTTAACCATGGGAGCTGCTGTTTACCAGCTTATAAGCTATAGCCATGATCCTCCACCACCAATCCTTTAGAGGAGCACCCCGCTGCCGACTTCCCAACAGGCTGGTTACTATGTTATTCTTGGGCTGCCCTAACAGGACACTCTTTTGTCTGTTGCCACCCAGGACCGCCTTGGCTTATATTGTTGACTTAACTGGCCCATCGCATGAGGGTGAGAGTAGGAGTTCGGAAGGAGAGGCTGAGTGGCCTCTGGTGGTCATATGTTCGTGTCCCTTCCCCATCTCAGCCAGGTAGCATCCTCAAGACTCACTGAACCTAAACCTCACTTCACTGACCTTTTAACTACCATCCAGTACTAACAAGTAATTACAGTATCCTTAGTGTACATACACCCATGGATGCTTCGGAATACGATGAGACCAGCTTCGGAATACTATGAGAATCTGGAAATGAGACGTGACTCATACCCAAACTGTGATATGAAGATAGTCATGAAAGATCTGATTGGCAAAGTAGGACAGGAGGAATTTTTCCTGACAATAGGGAGACACAGCCTCTATTAGAGCTGACAATGGCCAGAGGCTTATTAATCTTACAGTTTCGAAGGACCTCATCATTGAAAACACTCTCTTTCTGCATAAGTGTATCCTTAAAGTTACTTGGAAAAGCCCCAATGGAAACACTGTTAATCAAATTAATATATCCTGGTGGATACAAGACAGGTGGACCTGGCTAAATGTGGAAGATTATAAAGTAAAAAGGAAAGCGTCTCCACTCAAGAAAGAAACGAGTATGTTTGAGGAAGGAGCTGCAAGCTGCAGAAGACCTTTGAGTGGTAGGAGAAATAAGAAAATTTTATGCCAAGGTGAATAATAGCAGGAAACCATTCAAGCCATCACACACTGCTTGCAGAGACTCAGAGGGAAACATTGTGGTTAAAAAAGAGGCCAGTATGAGTTTCTGGAAAAACTACTTAAAACGAATGTATGAGAGAGAGGTGCCTGCTAGGCCAAAGCTGACGTCCTAACGTATTTTCACCCATCCTATCAGATAAGGATGCTGAACCACCAGACTACGAAGTCGAGGAGGCACTAAGGAAGCTGAAGTCACAAAGCACCAGGGATGAATGATCTTCCTGATAAGAACCCACTTAACCTCATCATGGTAAGGATGTTCTACTGGATGGATGGGGAAAGTCCTTAATTCAAGAAAGGAATCCCTCCCAATCCAGTAACTACAAAGAGCATAGTTCATCTCCCTTATGCATATAAAATGTGCTCTTGAACATTCTGTTCTGGCTGCTGCTACCATTCACAGAAAAGGAACTAGGGCCTTACCAGTGTGGGTCCAAAGAGGCAGGTCGACCAGAGACCAAATATTTGGTCTCAGGACAATACTGGTGCAAGGGCGTGAATTCCACAACCACCTGTTCGTGTATTTCAGGGCAGCCAATGTTAGCATAAACAGAGTAAGAATTTATGAAGCCCTTAGACAGTTTAGCATCCTTCAAGCTATTTAGGCTAATTAAGATGACCATGACGGGTCTCGAAGGTGTGTTGTCAATGCGGGGGATTGGTCCACAAGCTTCCCACCCAAGAGAGGTGTTTGACGTGGGAAGCTTTGGCCTAGCTACTGTTTAATCTGGCGCCCCTGAGAGGGCAATAAGAGATTCAGACATTCAACCAAATAAAACCATAATTAATAAGTCTGTACAACTCCTGGTATTTGTAGATGACATTGGCATGATTGAAAGCTCATGTTTGGCAGTGTGGATGCCTTTCTCCCTGGTAGAGGAAGAAAGAAGGCTCAGTTTTATAATAAACCTGGAGAAGACCCAAGTATTTGGTATTCGAGCAGGATCCAATGCAATTATAAGAAACTTTAGAGTTCGGTTCCTATCGCTTTGAATGGGTGCTGAGCAGTAATGACTTAAGCATGGAAATAAAACATTGAATAATGTCCTCCAATCGATGTTACTTACGGCTGAGGCAAAACCTGACTAGCAGGGCGGTGACAAGGTGAACAAAGATACTCCTATACAACACGTTTATCCGCCCAGTCTTTTCTAGCTCAGTGCCAGAAATTATCTTATTACTGAAGAGTATCCTAAGAAGAATATTTAAAGCAGTTTTTACCCCTTAGGACCAACCAGGAAGTCGACAATCTCTATGGCAGGCCCAATATTGTCGCAATCATCAAGAGAGCCAGACTCAAATGGGCTGTGCTTGCAGCTCCCATGAATGAGGGATGCATCCGTGGAGACTGCTCACAATGACTATTCACGAAAAGAGAACAGTCTGTTAACTGGCATTGGCAGCTCTGTATAGGAAATGTGGCCAGTGACGCCAGGACCCTGGGTGTCTACTATTGGATGACAACAGCACTAGGCAGAGTGGCTGCTGCTTAAGTAGGCATGGACAGGATATCATGTTGTAGTCCGCTTTAATAATAATAATAATTATTGAAGATATACATTTGGGTCTTATATTTTCTTAAATATTGTGATTATTTCCAAAATTTCATTGTTACTTTACTATTAAACGACTTTGTAGGTGACTAATATACTGTAAATCTTGTCTCCTAGAATTTAATGTGATTAAACTGTTGAAAAAAAGGATGTGACTCATTACTATTTTTTTTTTTACTTATATTTATATAATACATTTCTGTTAATATAAAAATTTTTGTCCTAAGATGATTTTAGTTGGGGTTCGGTCGAGGTAGATCCAAAAAACACAAATAAAAAAATGTATTTTTTTAATGAAGGATTATCTGCCAACGTTTCGGCTTACATTGTAAGCCATCTTCAGGGCTGTAGAAATACAAATTTGTGTTTTTTGGATCTACCTCGACCGAACCCCAACTAAAATCATCTTAGAATAATATCTACGGTCAACAAACTCTCTCTTTAAAAATTTTTGTAATTTGTTTACAATGAAGAACAAAATAAAACAAAAACATATGCCAATTGCATGAGGAGAGAAAGTAATACAACTCTCAAATTAATTACTATGTTCCCAGATGGTCATGAGGCCATTTTTGTTTGAGTCGATAGGGAGTGTTGTTGGGGTTGGAGTTGGAGGACAAGGTCTGTGCTATTAGAATGGTATGGTAGTTTACTGTGGAAAAGTGTGAAGTGGGAGGAAATGTGGTCATCTACTTGAGGGATATTAAAATCATGCTAAAGGGAGGAATTGGATACCTAATAGGGAGACATTGCGATTATTCTGAGGGTTGTCCTTACTACTTAAGGCACTAACCTTCCAAATATAAATTTAATTAATTATAAATATAATCACTCGTCTGCCTAAGGGTAAATCACCCAGGTAGGCTTTAATCATTGGTTAAATTATCTGTAATCTTCCCAAGATGGCAATTATACTTCTCCCCTACATCTATAATTGCATATTCCAACATAATACTATTTTCCAAACCTGGAAAACCACCTCATAACTCTTCAGCCTACCTTCCTATAAGCTCCTTCCTACACTTTCTAAGGTTTTCTAAAAAAAAATTCTGTTAAAACAAATAATGCCTTCCATTGAATCCTTTAATACTCTCCCAAATTAACAGTTTGGCTTCTGATGCAAATATCCTCTTATTTGGAAAACCAAATGATATATTAATTTGCTTCTTTTTTTTTTTTATTCAAGAAATTCATATATAGGAGAACGTAGAAATGATGTTGGAATTAAAAGGGAAGCTGAAGATGAAGAAGAAGATGTCAAGAAACCTAGACGAGAAGAAGAATCATTAGAGAACCAATAGATTTCAGGTATGTCTTTTTTTGTGTGTGCTGTTGTTTTTTAACCTTTAAAATATAAAAAATTGAAAACTTGTTTCTTCTACTAATTTATTGAAGTTTTGTCACTTTTTCCTTAATTTTGCATTATTTTATTTTTAAAAACGTCTGTTTAAATCAAATGTTAATGTTTTTTTAACAATTAAAGGAAAACATTAAGAACCAACAATTTCTTTAATTTTTAAGAAAATTTTCTCAAATAAATAAATTTATTAACACACAGCAGTGTGTTAAAGATTCAAACCTACTGTTGTTGTTGGAAAGTCACAAATAACATAATTTTCATTACGTTAAATGTTGTGACATTTTCTTGTAAAAATTTGACTTTTAAGTGCTTTCTTAAAGAATGTTATTTGTGCATTAAATAGTTCAAAGTATTGTATAATGAAAACATGTATGAAGATATTTCAAACTAATAAAACCGTGCATACCTAATGATAGAATAATTTTTACATGTGACCTAAACTTATTTAAAAAAAACCTTTACTCAGGGAACTGTTCTAAGGCAAGTGAGATACAGACTAATTATTATGATAGTTGGAGGAAAGGCAGAGCTGGAGGACAGTTCTCTTTTGGGAATGGGGAATAAGGAATTAGTCTGGTTATATCCATTGCCTGGTGGGATACAGGCAATTAACTCAATTCTCACTGATCCAGCCAGATGCTTTTAGGCTTTTTGACTGATTTACCACTGTCTTAGCTCTGTCATATCAATTTCGCAGTTAAAAATTCTATTGGAAATCTGTGGCACAGCATTGCTGTATTTAAGTTGTAATACATACAACATCTGTATACAACAACAAAGCTGTGAAATAATAAATTGATTAAAATTAACATTCATGGATCTAGATAACATTTAGAAATTAATTGATTCTCCCCTCCAAGAGTCCTTCCTTTTTATTCTCGAAATGTTATTTTAATTATTTAATTTCAGAACATTTTTTTTTTACCCTTCTATTTCCTGAAAAGTTCCAAAATAGCAAATGATGAATGATCTTATATAAATTTTATACCATTCAGAATTATGTCTTAAATCATCTTTAGTTAAATTTTTTTTCACAATTTTTATTTTTACCTACTTTTAATATTTTTAAGAAGCTTTTTGGTGAGCAATTATTTCTATGCTATGCTGCTTATTGCTTTTTAAAAAAGGTTTATTGGCAATCAAAAACAAAAAGAAGATTAACAAACTACCATTTCCGAGGTGTAATAAATATTTGTGATCGTCCTTTTACTCTAAAATACAATATTGAAATATGTACTTATTAAAAAGGCATAAATAAAGCTGTTTTTTTTTTGTTTTTGTTACTAGCCAGAATGTAATATGCCATACAAGTACAATTTGAGAAATTTAAACAGTTTATTTGAGTGAATTTTTTTACTGGTTATTCTCCTATGAAAAAATCATTAAATTAAATTAAATATGACCTGCTGTTTTAATTATTGGTATCAAATTTATCAGTCCTACCAATTCACACATTCATACTTGAATAGTAATAAAGATATTAACAATTTTTTAATTTGGTCTTCTCTTAACCTCCTCCTCCTCCCACTAATTTCAGCTAATAACAATCTCATCGACCATTTTGCAAAAAAGAATCAATAAAATAAAGTACCGTCAAGTTCCATTTCATGTAGTCCCTCTTGACAAATTTCATTAAGAAAAACAACTAATTCTAGTTTTTATGCCATAGAATTAAAGTTTACAGTATACTTGAACACCCTCGGATAATTTTTGAATCTTGCTGTGCTTCAGGTATAAATCTGTGTTGAGATTTTTTTACTATAAAATTAATATTATGCTCACTAAACAGAAGTTTTGTAATCACATTTGGTAATATATAGTGATATACCATATTTTATTAAGAAAAACAACTAATTGGGGCTTCTAGACTGCATAGTGAAAAACATTTATTAGCCTAAATTAAACATTATTCTTGCTACATAAAAAAAAAAAAATAATAATGATATTGCAGGTAGTTTACCACTTCTATAAGCCCAATTTTGTTCAATAAAGAACTTAGCATTTTGTCTAACTCCTAAGTGCTGTATCCATCTTAATGTAATCTGGGAAATCTGCTTGGATTACGCAGCTCCTGAGCGATCAACTAATTAATGACAATCCTGTATTAAAAGTCAATGTACTTTTAGTTTTCTTATTATTAATTTTTGTTATTTTTAAATATTAATACCCTTCTGTTTTCTATTTATTGTTTCAGGCTTCTTCATCTTTAGCTACTGACTTAGTTTATGTTCAATTGGTATTTCTTATTGTACCATGCCAAACAAATTTTGTTTTTGACAATGAACATATAGTATAATGAATGCTGATAAGAAGGCACGTAAATTTAAATTATTTAGTCTGTTTAATGAATTATTTTACTTCGTTATATATTCTAACCCTTGAAATTGGGCTTTCTAGTTCTGGTTACCAATACAATGTGTCATTTTCATTTTAGGTTTCTAAATTTTTTTAATAGTAGGAATAAACTTTACTATTTTATTTTCATATCTAAAATATTGTGTCTTAATTTATTTTGTGATTTTGTTTTTATTTTGTCAGAAAGGAAAAAAAAATTACTTCTCATTCTACTTGACAGCATAGTTTCAATTCTCGTATCATATATTATCCCCAAAACTTGTATATTTTTTATAAATTATGGACCAATTTTTATTTTTACTTTTTTGCAAGAAGATGAGTTTTAATTAGACTAGAATAGTAATATCATTTATTTAAATCAANTTAAATATAAAATTTATAAACTTATAAATATAAAAAATGGTTAAAATATTCTTCAGTCATGACATTTATTGTTTCTGTAATCTGTTATTTTACTCCTTAAGACAAAATAGTTGCTCGAATGGATAAATTTCTGAACAGCTTACAAAGCGCTCATTCAAGTCCTTCAGAATTTAGTACTGGTTGCGTGCTTTTGATTAACTTGACAAATTTTATCCTCCATCATTCCTTCTTTCCTGGCAAGAATTTTGAGATACAATAAGAAACAAATGTGTCAGCTAATAACTCACTAATTATATTATTCTCAGAACAGCATTGTCATCCATTTTTAAGTGTATGAAAAGAATATCTAAGTCACAATGATTTAAATACTTATAACCTTTAGCTTTAATATTAATTAAATTAAATATATTATTTTATAAATGAAGCAC
>KZ807026.1:252255-267829 GCA_000696205.2 Oncopeltus fasciatus
CGAACGGAGGCTCCTACTCTACAGGCAGAGAGATAAGGGAGGCTATGAGAGCTTAGCGCGGCGAGGTGGGGGCCGGACAGGTCTTCCCCTGTCGACCCCAGTGCTAAGGATAACGGCTACAAAAATAGTTCGCTTTACTCACTGTTTAGATGTGATCCTCGCGGTGATTCGAGCTGAAACTGCACTCACATGTCACTGACACTTCACTACAAATGTATGTAGAGTTTGAGATCTCAGTTCTTCCCACAACTCGTATGTTATAGTTGAAAAGACGGAGCGCTATATACAGGTGTATACTGATCACTGGCTACACCACTACTTCTCACTAGATAATAAAGAGATAATCTGTGGAGAGTAGATCAAAGGGAAGGTAATCCAGAGCAAAGGATAGTGTCATTTTGTAGTTTGGAGAACATTTTAAGGGTGTTTTCAGGGTGTTTGGTATGAATGGTACATACCCACTCACATGCCAGGAGGTACTCCTTCTGGCAGCATCACAGTGTTACTTTTGTCCATTCGTTTTAAACCTGTAATTATGTCCACGTGTCTAGTCAGGTAACAAACTTCAACTAGACTTCACACATCTCATTTATATTAGAACAATTGATCAAGTTATTCTGTGAGTAAACTGCTTCAGTCTCTATTTCTGGGTTGAGAAAAAAGACTGTAACCCGTTCTTGTTATATCTAACATTACCCTTTATTTTATAGCCTGAAAATAGATTTCCAACTCTCACTGGCTGTCCTCATCTCTATTCTGGTTAATGAAACTGAAACTGCTAAGTTTGTGTCCATAACGGATCCTACCTTTGATCTTTTATAATAATGAATTCATGAAAATTTGTATTGCTCAAGGCCACATATTATTTACTTTTACTATTTTGCTAGAAATCCTATTCCACACAACGGAGAGAGAGATCCACATACTCAATGTGAGTTAACACACTGAGTGGGCTCTGTTGAGCTGAAAGTGGGATATTTTCATTGAGCTAAAGACTCAAACTTTCAAGGGCCAACGCATAATATTCACAGTAACAAAATATTGGAGCTCAGAGAGAGGAAATGAGCTCTCTCCTTTAAATTGGAATGAGCTGTAACATCTTGCAGTGAGTAATGAGTGCTTTTAGCTTGTGATAATTGTGCATTGTTATGAAGTTATCACTAAATGTTTTAAAACTTACCTTAATACCTGGTTTAAACCATATTATGGGAACTGTGTCGAATAGGATTTTGGGAAGAGATTCATCCAATGCTCTGGTTTGTCGGTTCCAGCGAGCACCTTCTAAAAACATCCCCTAAAAATGAAGTTATATTATTAAGCTGTTAAATCCTTTAATTAAGTTAACTTACCTAATAAATATAATAATAAGTAAATATTTAACTTCATTTAGCATGAAAGGATTTATAAAAAGTCTAGATTAAGGCAATCATACCTGAACAAACACACTGAATTCCTCCTGATCTTTTTGCTGCATGTACAAACAATGGACAATATATATTAACTTATTTATGATTTGAGTAGTTTTAATTTTATAATAAAAGTCACTGTTATTAGTTTTTTCATGTAATATATTCATGTCTTCATTGAATGTGTAAATGAAAACCTTATCAAATTAATTAGCATAAACCAACATTCTTCAGTCCAACTTTTAGTACTTATTCTACTATATTGAAATACATAAAAACTCCTTGTATTTCACATTTATTCACATATTTAAAATTTTAATTTAAATTAATGGATAATATATAATTTACCAACTCAGTTAAATGCATTATTTGATGAGGAATATATAAACCTTCAATGAATAATGACACAGAAAAGGAAATTAGTTTCTTGAAAACAAATATGATTGTCTCCATTGAAGCTACTTTTGTTATNTACATTATTTTGAAAACAAGTATTAGAATATTTATTTGTAAGTCTTCCTACCTTACAGTATACACCGAATTCAGGGTTTTTTTCTGCCTCTGCCTCATACTTTGTAACTTCAAACTGAAAACCAAGTTGGTCAATAGAAATTTTGTCTTTCCGAGCATAATTTTGCAACACTCCTGATAGAAATGACTGGGTGAAAAAAAAACCTGAGAGCCAAAAAACTTTGGGTATCCCTTCATTAATCCAGTCTTGCAAAAATGTCAATCTAGAAACAAGAAAAAAGGCTGAATTGTGTTTTTTTTTTTTCATTTTACAGAAAAATAATTTTTACAAATGAAAATAGAGAGAAAACTTAAGCTGCCTTTTGCTAGGCTCTAATAGATAAAAAGTCACAAAAACAATATTTGACAAATATACATTTTATTAAAAACTGAATAGCTGAGAAATTGGAATATTAGATTATTAGATTAATACAGAGGATATCAGTACAACCTATTATTAAAATTTTGGTAAATTCAATAAAGACATGTTCATTTTGAGAAACAGTTTTTTTCACTGAATGAATATAGAAATGGGCAGATTTATCATGATTTAACTGAATACAATGAAGCGAAATTATTTATTTTGAGAAACACCAAATTTTGATGGTTGTCTAATTTTGAAGGCTTTTAGATTGGTTTGAAAATATTGATAAAATAAGTTAAATACTGTTTAAAAAAAAAAAGTAAAAACAAAAAATAAAAGAGAATAAAATGACTTGGTGGGGTCCCCCCCCAGTTGGGTGGACTCAAGCTTTTTTGAGTTAATTATTTACTTGACAGAATACAAAGATAGCATTTAATGTATATACTTAATGTTAGTAAAGTATTGTAAACCATTAATTGAAGATAGTTCATTAGAATAGACATTATCCTATTTGAAAATTATGTATTAAACATTTAATCAACAATTTGGAACAATTCATGCCTTCACTATTCTTATTGAACACCAATTAATAGCCTACAATTTTTAAATGGAAATGTTAGTAGGTAGTCTTGAATAGACTTAGTAGTTAAAAGGTAGTCTTGAACAAGTACAAAATTAAGTATTTGATTAAAATTTAACATTTTGTATTTCAATTTTTTATACAAAATATTTCCAATAGAATCATTAGAATAGAACATTCTAGCAAATAATACTAAAGTAAATGCACATATATATATATATATATATGTGCCNATATCGAGGTTCTCCTAGTATTATTTACTTAGCGAATATAAGTGATAATTGTAGTGATCCCTTGATTCATTGTAACAGACTCCGGTCAAAACTATTTGATCGTTAAATGTAAATATTGGATTGATGAATAAATTCTTTTTAAAAAGTAACTATACATCGAACCCAATATAACTTATATATATAGTAATCAAGAACAAGTGGAATAAAGAGTGCAGTGAACACAAAAAGAAAAAATAAAGAGTAAAATTTTCTCAGGGATTTCTCGCCCTTCGTCAGTGAAGAGTGAAGAGAGGCTCTTTCACTCTCTTCACTCTTCCTAGTCCTGCTTTCACTAAACCAGCTAGTCCTGCATGGCCAATTAGATCTGTTTTGTCAAGACATTCAAGTATGGAACTCAAAAGTTCCCCTTAATTTCAGGTTCTTACCTCTGAAGAAGATCTGTGATATAACTTCCTAGAGGCTTAAGAGACGGATATGACTTGGCTGCCCAAACTCCAGGAACCTTTCCAATAAGCATACTCATATGTACCTCTTCTAAATCCTTCGACATTACTACAAGACCTTTCACTGCTTTTACTACATCCACTAAAGTACGGCGAATAACAAATATTAACCTGTTGTATCTGATGAGTTCCTGAAGAAAAATAAGAAATAATTAGAAGATGGATTAATCCTCTAATCATAGACACTTACATGTATTGAGTTTTGGTTTAACATACCAAATTATAATAATATTAATTTTCTGTCAAATGAAAGTTATTAAAACTATAAGTCGCAATTATCACTGTTCTGGAACAACACCTCTCAGGTCAGAGCTCAGTACTAGAAGAAATTTGGAAATGTGCAGAGTATGTAGAGAGTGGAGTACAGATATGTGCGGGGATCAGAAATAGGGAGGCTTGTAGAAGATAAAATATGAATGATGCTTTTTTTTTTTATATTTATAATCCATTACTAGGAAACTTAAGATTATTTTTTTAAATATTCATATACTTAATTAATAATAAATATTAATTTTATTGTGGTATTTAATCTCAGGTAAATTTGAATCAATTCATGAGAGGGAATAGAATAAAAAATTTAACTGTCCCAGCCAGGACACGAACCTGGATCTCCTGCTAACCAGGCAAGCGTGTTATCCAATTACACTAGCTAGGTAATTGGATA
Organism: Oncopeltus fasciatus; assembly: GCA_000696205.2. Lineage (NCBI taxonomy): Eukaryota > Metazoa > Arthropoda > Insecta > Hemiptera > Lygaeidae > Oncopeltus > Oncopeltus fasciatus. Next base: position 256,516 of record KZ807026.1, read on the forward strand.
ATACACTTGCCCGGATAGCAGGAGATCCAGGTTCGAGCCCTGGCTGTGACAGTTAGATTTTTTATTCTATTTCCTTGCATTAATTGACTTAATTAATAATAATTTATATGATTAAAAGGTCTATGCTAAACAATAAAAACCCCAAGTCAAAATAGGTAGTAGAATGGAAAAGCATTATTGCTATGATAATGATAAATGATATGATATAATCTTAAAGTAACATTGTATATATCATGCAATATTGAGTATATAGAATATAATACATAGTTATTAGATGAAAGAAAATAATCTATTATAGTTATAATAAAGTAAAATAATTTCAAAAAAAGGGATTTTTTAACCAAATGATATAATTTTTTTTATAAATAAAAAACGGTGTTATTTTTTATATTGAAGGGTTATTTATCTTTATAAAATTGAAAAAACTTTAGATATTTCTTGGAAGAGTTAATGTTTTGTAAAAATTCCAGGATGAAGTGCTGAAGTCTACAAAACACTAAAATGTTTTCTGGTTCAGTAGGGTGTCTAGGATAATATATAATAGCACAATAATATATAAGAAAATGTATGATACATTAATATTTTTAAATTATAATGTAATGTATAATAATACATTACATTATCATTTAAATAATATGTCATGCAACTGTTGGCAATATTCTACAGGACATAGGTTTTAGTAAACTGGAAAAAAATTTGACGTCACTTTTAAATGCAAAAAGAAAGGCTGGGTTTAAAATTGGATCAATAGGAGCCAAGTTTGATTGTAAATAGTTTTTTTTTTTTTGCAGAAGCTGATATANCCAAAAGCCTCTCTATTAAAGTATGGAGGACCATGGGCATTTAGTATTTACTTATTTCTGTACATCAAACAAAAAGTTTCCAAATATACACTTTTTTCTTAGAAATCTCCTATTTTTTGTAATAATTTAAATTTATGTTCTACTTTTGTTAATGTAGAACAAAATGGAGGAGCAAGACATTTTATAACACCTGCCTCACAAATTATATGTTTACATTTGGTTTTTAAAAATTAATTATTAAGTTTATAATTATTAACTTAAATAAATATATAATTGTTAAAAATATGCAATATTATTTTCAGCCTTAATTTCATTTAGTGATGTCACTATTTATTTAACTTTTTTAAATTTTTATTTTTTTTATTTTACTGAATTGGCCTATTTAGTTAGAGGTTCAACTGCATTTAGTTTACTGCAATGAAACAACATAGGTTTGTTTATTGAAAAACAAGATTTAGAAAGTAATATAATTATATAGAACAATTAGGAAAGGTGGTTTACTTGAATCCTGAATTTGATGGTCTAGTCACAATTTAGTTGTTTTTCTTAGTCGAATTTGGCAAATCACTCTTTAATGAAAAAAAAAAAGAAAAGAAGAAGCTAATGAGATATAGTAATCTCCAAAATTACTTTCTCATCTATACTAAAATGAATCCTTTTCTGAGATTCTCTTTTGAAATTCTAACAGAATTGAAACACATATAAATGAACTCTGACAACAGAAAGCAAAGGCATAGAGATACTCTTCCTTAGTGAAATACAAATAAGAAAACCTTTAAAAAAACTCAACATAGTGGAAAAAAACTTACCTTACTCATCACCCATACTGGTGATCCACCCTCTCATCATGAAATAATAATAATTGAGGACCTTGTACTACAAATTAAAATTATTATTTTTAAAGAAAAAAAAAATTTAGGCCATCATGAAGTATTTTCCACTCCCAGAGACTCTTCAATCCATCTCTGTTCGTAGACTTCCACTTCTCCAGTTATTCTTTCTGCAGTGCATTATCCCCCCAGTTAAACCATTATGTAAACCCAATTTAACGAACACTTTAAAACCTTAGGTCTCTGTTTTCTCACAGGCAAAGACTATATAGCAAAACAGCGAGGATCAAGAACAAGCAACTCCCGTGGCCTAGCACTGAATGTACCCTCAAATTTTAAAATCCCATCTATCGAAGACTTCATGACCATCTGCTTCACACTTTTCAATAATAAGATCCCATTTCATCTTAATCCATATGCCCAATCCTTGTAGTTGGACTCTAAGACTAACAACACTCCCTGATTACTAAATCAAAGATTTAGTTAAAGATTAAAATATGAAATAATAATTTTTTTGAAGTCTTTTCTTACCTACTTACAGAAGCTCCCAAGAATTATCACAGATAAGAGACTTATACTTTACCCACTGTTCCTTATTTGTTATTTATTTGAAAATTATTAATCATAGTTTTTGTTTTCACTTCTAATCATCCATCGGTGGAGTATGTCAGATCAATCACTTTTTAGATGTTTGTGCTTTCTTTTCTCCCAAAAGTTCTTCATTATCTTTTTTCGAAAGGAGAGTTTGTTGACCGTAGATATTATTCTAAGATGATTTTAGTTGGGGTTCGGTCGAGGTAGATCCAAAAAAACACAAATTAAAAAATGTATTTTTTTTAATAAAGGATTATCTGCCAATGTTTCGGCTTACATTGTTTTATTATCTTTTTTCTTTTCTCCTCTAATGTCTGAATCGGATTTTTGGTGTTGATCTTAACTTGGAACCTCTAAATTTTGTCTTTGGTCATGGCTGTACCATTCTTTAACATGACTTCAGTAATGTGGAGTTCTAAGTTAAACCTATTGGGTTTAGTCTTCTTTTTGTAAAAGAATTCAAAGATTTGTTTAGTTAGTCTACTAGGATTCATTCGTAATATGTATCCATAGAAAACAATTCCCATTTTCCTCATCGTTTCCTCATCCAAGAGTCTCCCCGACTTTGAGTAGAATGTTTCGTTTCTACAGAAAACTTATTTGTAACTTTGGAATTTGTGACCCATGATCTTGCTCAAAATTTTCCTTTCCATGATCTCCAAATTCTCCATTTACCCTTACCTCCCCATGACTTTGGTCTACCTTACCGCTCTGCTTCTGGCTTAATTATTGTGTTTAAATGCCTTATTTTGGTGTTCCAAGAGAGCACTTTCTTATTGTAGTGTTGTTTTTTTTTTTTTGGTTTTCTGTAAAGCTAATTCCCTTTTTGTCCTCATTTAAATTACTTTCCCTTCAAGGTTGCTCCACTCAATCTATTCCCTTAAATACTTTAAACTCCTAACCGCCTCTATCTTTTGAGCTTCTACTTTCATTTTCATGACACTAGAGTGTCAAGTATATTCCTCATAATTTTAAGGAATGCTAATTTTATTTTTCATAACTGGCATGCCCTCGATTCAGTTCTACAAAGATTCTCAAGTTGGATGAATTCAAGAAATGGTATACTTGCATATTGTATTTTCACTGCATGCTCAAAGGATTTAATGTAGATTGAAAACCATAATCAAATATATAATTACTAGTTATATGTGGTGTTACTACAAGCCTGTTTTTATACAATAATTAATTTATAAATTTAAGAATATTATGACTATATCCCCAAAATATAACTATTCTGAAAACAATGTAAACACCTCTCAGCTTAGTTACTGAGCTAGCTTTATAAGGAAAGTGCAAAGTATGTAGATAGGTGCGAGTATAGTACAGGTAATAAATTTATATGAAGTAGTAACTTTATATACATATATANTTTAATGATTTGCCAAAAAAAATTCATATCCTCAATTCCCATTTCTTCTATATATATATATAAAGGGAGAGTTTGGTCAATAACAATCTGAGATCATACCTGTCTTAGAACAGTATTCATGCTCTGCGTGTATTCAGTTGGATACTTCTTTTCAACAAACAAGACATCAAAAATATCTGGTAGTTTGTGTAGAATGTCAGCAGAAAGGTCTGTAATCATGGCTTCTGCATCTTCTCCTCCTGCTCCGGCAGTGATTTGAGTCTGAGTTAAGAGTACACTACCCAAAAGCTGCATGGCATCAAAGTGTAAAGAATTAATTAAATATTCATCCATTAAATATATTTTTTCAAAATCATATGTTTTTTTATTGATTAACTTTAAGGAAATAAATCTCTCCTTTGTTCAGCCACATTTCAATTATATGAAAATGGATAACTCTGTAAAAATGGGTATAAAAGAAAACTATTTAATATTGCTTGTATATTTCTTAAAAATTTTCTATACTGTTAGGATTATCGCATAACAAATAAAAACCAATTCTTTGCAATTTATATATATTTTAATTGCTGACAGCTTTCGGAATTATTGAATATCTTTGGTAAAATATCAGTCATGTTTTTATGAGTGTATCAGTCTTGGTGACTCTGGATGCACTAAAAGTGCTGTATCCAATCTTTTATTTAGGCAGGTAGCTATAACCAAGGTGCCTAGGTAAGTTGTGCAATTATAAAAGTAAAATTAAAAGAATGACATTGAGAACACATAATTTTCCTTTTTGTTTTTCAAGATGTTTGACAAAGCAAAATAAACTTATTGGAGAAGAAATTATACAAATTCAAATTATAATTTAAATCTGCTTGTATTGTGACAGTTTTTGTTGTTATCCGTAGAGGTTAAGATAAACTATCTACTAATGATATTATCTTACAAAAAATATAAAATAAATAGAAGTTTGCAGATTTTAAAGCAAAGAAAAAAGCCGTTTTATGAAGTAGCACAAAGCCTTTATTATTAAGCTAGTAGTTATTGTACCAAAGAGTTTAAATTCTATAAAATTATGAGCTTTAATATTGAAGATATTATAGAAGAAAATATTGATGTACGGCACAGCTTTAACAATACTGTTAGGATTTAGGATTCTTCTGCTTAGCAAAATTTTATTAAATTCAATGAATAACATTAATGAACAAACAACAGAAGAGGGTGGTATGCGTTTTAGGCTTTTGAAAATTTCAAAAAAAGATTATGACCCCACCTATACATTATTTAGTATTTCTCACTTTTGTCAATATACTACCTCAACTGCCTTCAAAGTTCTATAACTGCATCCCACAATTCACTACCATATGCTTAACCGCTGTTTTGTAAAGCCAGCTGTCTGGCACCTAACAATGCATTACAAATTCCTCAGTTTTTCTACTTAGCTAACCTCCAACTCCCTGTTATATATATTCATAGAAGTAAAAATTTGTATTTATTATTACTCCCAAGAATTTATTGGTTCTATTTTTCTATTAAATTTTTAGTAAAAATTATTTAACTAAATTTAAAAACAACTGTTTAGTAACGCCAGTAGTTTAACAAACCAACGTTGAAGCTCTTTTAGTATTGTATTATTTATATATTTGTTATCAAAGGTATTGTTTCAGAAACCTTGTTTTTTTTAAATATACCTTTTACATTTGGTAAGTATGTTTTTTGCACTCTGATTCATTAGGCAATTGCTATTTTGCATGTATTATTCTTTCCCAAAATCAAAATTAATATGAGAAATTGGGAAAGTGATGTATTTCCTGAATGTTTCATTGTTCAGAAATTTACTTTGAAATAGGTGTGTAAAATATTTATTTCAATTTTTGTAACAGAAAACATTTTCTTTCCATTCAATCGATTTTCTAAAATTCAATATATTATTTTTGTTTTGTTATGCTGTTAAGTTAAGCTATTGTTTGCTATTTTCTTTGTTTTTATCTCTTTCAGTAACAAAGTTTCTGTTTTCAAAAACAAGTATACTCAATTAATGTTTATTTGCTCGTATGAATCAATACCTTGCCTTATCACTGTCAGTATGAAAGTTTGACAAGACTAAGAACAAATAGAATTGCCTGGAGTTCAAATAAATTTGGTAAAACAATTGTGCATTGGTTAGAGACAATATATACCCCCACAATTACACCATAGTTTTCCTTATAATCAAAAAGAGGAAAACCGAAAAGGAAAAAATTAACTTTGAATCAATAAAGAGGTGAGATTTCTGGGAATGGTACTTGACATGTACTGACCTAGAACTCCCATCTAAATGTGATTATAGAAAAAGCCACAAAGATTATCTGGCTTTGCAAAAGAAGGTTTGGAATATGAGAAATAAGACCTAAAATCCTGAACTTCATGTACACTGCAATTGTCTGCTAAATGATCTATTAAGCTGATTTAGAGAAGTGAGAGAAAACAATATACTACTCACACAATAGATTGGAATGAATCTAAAGGTTCAAAGGCTTTGGAACTTTAGAGACAGGAAGACAATGTATAAATAAAAGCTCCTAAAAGTGTAGAAATATCCCAAAGGATTATATTAGAAAGGATGGTGATCCCAAAACTTCAAATTCATAGAGCTTTAGGATCAAGTGCAACCATTTTCAGGAAGAGGTCCTTGCAATAAGGCCATTAGCAAGAAGTCTGACAAAATTTCTAAGACTCAAAGAATTGCTGTGTCTGATACCATCTACATAATCAGGGTGGCTGGTACGTGAGATACCATTTTCTTTAACCTTTTCTTTCAAGTTAACAATCTTTTCATAACATACTTTCTTGACTTACTTTAGACATTTTAAATTGTACTTCTTATTTTGATGTTTTTTTATTTATCTTTTCATTCTAATTCTACCTGATAGAATCTGTCGATTTATCTTCTTTTATTTCATTTTCCTTTTTTATATTCAACCCTCTTTCTTATTTGTACCTTTATTAGTTTTAAGTTTGAAATACCATTAGAAAGAAATACCTTTAAAATTTGTCATATTAGTAAGTTAAGAAATTTAAAATAACTATTTTTAAAGTCAAAAATTACGTAAAGTAATGAAGGCCACAAATAGACCTGGCAAGAAAATTTTTAATGATTTGCCAAAAAAAATTCATATCCTCAATTCCCATTTCTTCTATGGGTCATCTAATAATAAGTAATTATATTTCTTCTTTCAAGTATTTGAAATAAGATATATTAATATTAGTTCATGGAATATAGTTAGAAGTTAGCCTTTTTGTCTAACTTCATCAATTTTGCTAATAGATTCAAATCTATGATTTGTAGCACATAAATGAGGACAGCGCGTCCTCATTTGAGACTGGTCAAGGTTTGCATGTGAGGACATGCTGTCCTCACATGCAAACCTTGACCAGTCTTACATTGATGACTTGCAAAGATAACCAACCATCTTTTCATGTAAAAGCTTATTTTACAATTCATGAAAAATAACTCACATTTTGTGTTTCCTTGTTATCTTTTGTAATATCAGCATTTTCATGAAGCCCAAATACTTCAGGTAAAGGAGATAAGGGTAGTTGCTTTACATACTCAAGAATGCCATCGTAAGAAGTGTCTTCTGGAATGTAATATATTCCACTTGGAGAAAACTTATAGCTAAAACAAAATAAAAATGTATGAAAGCATCTTATTCTACTGATTAACAAATTATTTTTAATAATTCTTTAATTATACATACTTAGTTTGTTTGCAATTAATAAAAACACTCTTCACTATAATGTTAATATGCAAAAAATAAATTTAAAAAAATATAAATTGCACTTTTACGCATCAAATTCAAAATCAAAGAAACACATTCGAAAATAAAAATATACTGCAAGGTTTTTGAAATATTTATCATCACCTTTTATTTTACAAGTAATTTACCCTTGTAATGGTTGAATTCAAATATGCATAATTTGGGTGTTGCCCTCTCATTGGAACCCTCACAGAGAATTGAGGACACATAATCACATTGATTATTTCCAGATTTAACAAACCATCTGTACATCTAAGTGCTAATAAGTGGTACTTATCATGAATTTATTATTGAATTATTATTATTATCATATTATTACTTAATTGCATACCCTTTTTTATTGTTGGAGATATAATTTTCATTATTATGGATCCACCACTTGGTATCTCTGATGAGAGATCTCTGGTGGGTCCATATAAGTAGTCGAGATTCTAACAAAAGAATTTGAGAAATAAGTAGGTTATAAAAAATTAAGAAGAATTTATTTGTTCACGTAGGCTTCGATGGTCGTCAGATGTATTTACCATTTCTTTTTCCGGGTTGGACCGTGTCAAGTTTTTGATATTTGCCGAGCTTTCGCACATCATGTGATGGCTTCTCTTCAGGGCTAAAAAGAGAATGAGAGTTGTAAAAGAGAGATTTAAAAATCCAGGTGGTATATAATTACCATGTTTTATACACCAGGTGGTGTATGATCCCGGTGCGGTCTGGTCCTTGGGCGAAGTCTGCCTTCCCACTGGTTGATACTGTGTTCTGGCATCTGGTCTCTGGAGTAGTCAGGTAGCTGGTCACTGATTGGTTGGATCCTCTTGTCGATTAGCACTGGCTATTGGCTCACCAACATACTACGTAGCGAAGTCAAGCAAAGAAACTGAAGCCTCACGTCGGTAACACTGAACACTATATTAGAAACTCCAAACACTTCGTCAACATTCTTCAACAAGACATCAGAATCGAAGCACATGACATCCTCTTTAGCTTTGACGAGAAGTCCCTCTTCACCAAGGTCCCTGAGTAAGAAACTCTGAACCGGATGAAAAACCTCCTCACGGAAGAAGAATTTAGTCTGGCCAAGTTAAGTCTCCAATCGACCTACTTCCTCTACAACGGCAAATACTACTCACAACTTGAAGGAGCACCCATGGGATCACCACTAAGTCCACTTGCAGCCAACCTGTACATGGAAGACTTCGAACGGAGAGCTCTCGAATCTGCACCACAAGCACCGGTCTGCTGGTATCGGTACGTCGACGATACGTTTGTCATCTGGAGACACGGCCGAGACTCGCTGGAAGGGTTCCTTCAACACTTGAACAACATGCACAAGAACATCCAGTTCACCATGGAACTCGAAGAAGAAGGAAGACTACCGTTCCTGGACGTACTCGTAACAAAAAAGGATCACCTCTTGAGCCATTCAATCTACAGGAAACCCACGCATACAGACAGATACCTACATGCCACTTCCCACCACCACCCGGCTCAGAAGGAAGGAGTCATCAACACTCTACTCAACAGAGCGGAGATACTCTCAGAACCAGCCCAACTACCGAAAGAAAGAAGACACTTGAAGACCGCCTTCATGAAGAATGGCTACGACCGCAACACTATAGACAAGATCCAGAGAAAGAGAAATATGCAGCGCAACAAGGAAGAACGAGAAGCCGAAGAATTCCAAGGACAAGTGACCATCCCATACGTCAAAGGGACAACAGAGAAGATCGCCCGAATACTAAAAAATCACAAAATAAGAACAACATTCAGCATGGACAGAAAAATAACAGACATCCTTCCGAAACCTAAGGATAAACTTGGACTTCAGACTCCAGGAATTTACAAGATTCCCTGCTCCTGCGGAACTTCTTACATCGGTGAAACCAGAAGGACGATAGACACACGTCTCAAAGAACACATCGCAGACATCAAACACGGACGCACAGAGAGGTCAGCTCTAGCAGAACACTTCGCCAACACCTGCCACCACATCAAATTCGAAGACGCTTCAATACTGGCCAAGGAAAGCAACTACTATCAACGGACCATCAGAGAAGCCATCGAAATAACCAAAAATCCGAAAAATATCAACAAGGAAGACGGATACAGACTCAGCAAAAACAGGAAACCAGCGCTAATCGACAAGAGGATCCAACCAATCAGTGACCAGCTACCTGACTACTCCAGAGACCAGATGCCAGAACACAGTATCAACAATGGGAAGGCAGACTTCGCCCAAGGACCAGACCAAGCCAGGATTATACACCACCTGGTGTATAAAACATGGTAATTATATACCACCTGGATTTTTAAATCTCTCTTTTACAACTCTCATTCTCTTTTCAGCCCTGAAGAAGCCATCACATGATGTGCGAAAGCTCGGCAAATATCAAAAACTTAACCAGGTCCAATCCGGAAGAAGAAACGGTAAAGAATTTATTTTTTAATACTAATGTTTCAGCTTGCAATACTATTATCCTTGTTGATTCAATTCCTTAATAGAGCCAAACATCTTACTGAAAACCCTAGAAATTCCTCTGGGTCGTCCAAAATCCTTAGCTATACAATGCACAAGAGCATAGTCCTTGAGCAGTGTGAAGATGTCCTGTCATCCAGACAGGTTATCATTCAGATCAATTGGAGTTGTGCAGGGAGACCAGTTCATGGAATAGAATCCTCTTATTTTATGGTTAGATTCCTAACCTGCTGGTCTCCCACTGGTTTATCTCTTTTATAAGGAGTCAATTGGTTGAAATGGATTATCTTAGGTTTCCCTTTAGGTTGCTTCTTAATAAGGTAAATGACATCTTAATCCAGATTTACAGGACCTTCCAAATTATTATTTCATAAGGACCTTTCCAAGCATTCTGGAGTTTGAGAGAGCACTCCTTAGGCTTTCCAGGATTATGCAGTCATACTGTCTCCTCCTTTCTCAGCTTTGATGTACCGTTCATTCATTCTGTCACTAGCCCCCAGGATGTTGATGCAAACTTTCTTTTAAATGTTTTCCATTATTTTTCAAAGATTAGTGCATAGTATTCCCCTAGGAAATTCTCATCGGGCTTGAATTCAAATTTCAAGTCACAAGGCAGTCAAAGTTTCCTACCAAACAATGGATTTGCTAGAGTTTGTCTGGTGGTCTCGCTAACAGAACTGTGGTAGGTGAGCAAGAACAAGTATAGGTGCTGATCCCAGTCTCATTGGTGTTGGGAGACAACCTTTGACAAGCACTGTCAAATGGTTCTGCTCGTGCGTTTCACTAACCATCCGATTGTGAGTGAATTGGGCTAGTCCTTGTTTTAATATATTTCCTTCATCTGTTTGAGGGAATGGACCTGCCACATCAATTGCTATCTGTTCAAATGGAGTCCCCACATTGTATTTCCTCATTGGAGCTTTCTGCCTCTTTATTAGACCATTAAAAGCTGCACACAAATCATACATTGTCTACAGCAGTCCATTACATCATCCTTAAGGTTTACTCAATAGAATCAATCATGAAATCTTTCCAAGGTGCTATGTGTCCCCATATGACCTCCACAAAATCTGCCGTGGAGCTGGTTCAATATCTCGGGCACCTTATTTTTTGGGACAACGAGTTGAGATATCTTATGAAGTGACTTTGGAACTGGGAAAAATGTTTTGACAGGTTTATTGAGACGGAGGGCTGTTGGTTTTTAGAATGTTAAAAATGTTAGAATAAGTTGAGGAAATTTGTTCTATGTCTGTTCTGTTGTTAACTGGATAGTGTTGAAAGTTGATGTGAACGGTTTCAGAAAAAAGACGTTTGTGTTGGTAGGGTTCAGTGGAAAGAATGGTTAAGCTATCGAAGTCAAATGTGTGTGCTTCATGAAAAACATGTTTGCAAAGAACAGTATTTATTAGTTTATTCTTGATGTCATTTTTATGGTTATTAATTCTGCGGGAAATCGGGTTTTTTGT
>KZ807026.1:268546-281603 GCA_000696205.2 Oncopeltus fasciatus
CTCCTAAACCTACTGTCAGCGGTAGTCTCTAATATGACTCCCTCGTCTGGCAGTAAATGAACTCCTACTCCTCTAGACTCTTTTCTGTTCTCCTTTGGAATGCTAACGGCATTCAAACACATACAAACAAACTCAAACTAACTCTATACTACTGTATAGACGTACTCTTACTTACTGAAACACGACTAACAAAAAATAAAAAACTCAACAACTTACCGAACTGATCACCCAGACGGACGAGCTCATGGTGGAACTGCGCTCCTTATTCGCACTTCCTATACTCATCATTTAATACCTTTCACTCCTACAGACTCGCTCCAATCCACTTCAGTGTCCATCAATACTTCCACTTCCCCATTTACCTTTTCTGCAGTATATTGCCCTCCTAACAAATCTATCACCTCAGGCCAATTCCAAGAGCATTTTAAATCCCTAGGTTCCCGTTTCCTTTCTGGCAGAGATTATAATGCGAAACATCTGCAGTGTGGCACGAGAACGACCAACTCCCGTGGCCGTGCTCTGTATAATGCTATCTCCTCTCACAATCTCTCTACTCTAAGTCCGTCCTCTCCCACCTATTGGCCCACCGATGTAAACCGTCTTCCTGACATCCTAGTTTTTTTTTATATGTAAAAATCTTATTATCTACCATCACTCTGTAAAAACATTAAATGAACTTTCCTCTGACCACAACCCTGTCTTCCTCACACTGTCTCTCACACCTATCCCTAGACAATTGCCACCAACCTTAATAAGTGGTCCCATTGACTGGCCACTTTTTAGAACTCTCCTAGAAGAGTCACTTGGCCTCGGAATCTCCTTAAAAACCTCTGAAGTGCTGGATGATGCTGTCTAGTTCTTTACTATAAAGATTCAGCAATGTCTTTGGAAGGCTAACTTAAAACCCACCAGCACCCGCTCCACTGTAAATTCAGCTGAACCCCTCCCTGATTACATTAAAAACCTCATACAAGCTAAGCGGCAAGCTCGAGCCCTGTTCCAGAGGTACAGACATCCCTCAGATCGTAGGGAGTTTAACCAGCTATCTCGTCTCGTAAAGCAAAAACTAGGTGCTTTACGAAATAAGGCATTTAATGCCTACCTGTCTAGCCTCTCAAAAGGAGACAAATCCCTCTGGACTGCTACTCGCAGGATTCTAAAGTATCATGAACCTTCTGCCCCCTTACGTCGAGAAGATGGTTCCTGGGCCTCTTCCGACAAAGACAAGGCCCAAATGTTTGCCCAGCATCTAAAGCAAACATTCACTCCTCATCCAGATCCCGACAACTTGTCCAATAACGCGGAGGTAGAGAAGTCTCTGGATATACCATTACCAATGTCCTTACCGATTAAGGCAGTGACACCTTCTGAGGTCAAGTACATTATAAACCATCTGCCTAAGCGCAAAGCACCCGGCTATGACCTTATCACCGGGCTAATTCTTCGAAACCTACCCCAAAAAGCAATCATTTTCCTGACATACCTCTATAATAGTGTCCTTCGAACCACCCACTTTCCCCTTCTCTGGAAATTCTCTGAAATAATCCTGTTTCCCAAACCCGGTAAACCTGCTCACAATACATCATCCTATCGACCAATCAGCCTTCTTCCTTTAATTTCCAAGGTATTTGAAAAAGTTCTTCTAAAACGAATGATGCCTATCATAAATTCCTCAAATATCCTTCCCAATCATCAGTTTGGCTTCCGTTCCCAGCATTCTACCGTCCAGCAGGTGTTTCGCGTTGTAGACTACATTTCCTCTTCCCTCGAGCGAAAAGAATTCTGTCCTGGTGCATTCTTGGACGTCACTCAAGCATTTGACCGAGTATGGCATTCTGGACTATTATATAAGCTCAAGTCCATATTCCCAAGTACCATCTACCTAATTCTCAAATCTTATCTTTCTAACCGTTTCTTTAGGGTCCGGCAAGGATCAGATTACTCCGAACACTACCCTGTGAAAGCGGGTGTTCCACAGGGCAGTGTGCTTGGACCCATCCTTTTTACCCTTTATACTGCAGACATCCCTACTCATCCTAATACTCTTTTAGCCCTCTTTGCTGATGACAAAGCGATCCTCTCCTCCCACCATGATTCCAAAACAGCTTCTAAAAATTTACAAAACCACCTTGATGCTATTCAACAGTGGTGCAGTAAATGGAGAATCAAAATAAATGAGTCCAAATGCGTACAAGTAAATTTTAAATTAATTAAATTAAATTTAAAGTTGCCCCAGATTGATGGATAGATCCAAAACCATTCCCTTGTAGCAGCTCAATCTGCCTTTTGATTGCCTTTTACTTAATTTAGTGGAACTTCTAAGGAGAAGAAACACAATTCTGGACAATAGAAGAGGAACGGATTAAAATAAGCATTAGATAATTTTAGTTGGGGTTTGGGGGAAGGTAGATCCAAAAAAAAAAAATACAAATTTAAAAAATGGTATATTTTTAAAAAGATTATCTGCCAACGTTTCGGCTTACATTGTAAGCCATCTTCAGGGCTGTAGAAATACAATGTCATGAAAATACAATAATAATTGACAATATTATTATACAGAATTACCATAATGTAATGTGATATCAAAAGTATGAATGTAGAAAGCTATATAAGAGAATTTGAAAAACATGCAGACAACAATTTGTTAAAAAATAATTGAATAACATTGAGACAGTAATTTACCACACCTGTCTATCATGAAGACAAAAGAGGACGTCCTGTACCTAAGTTCACATTTCCATGACTAAGACGAAATATAATTTTTCAGAGAAACAAAGTGGGAGGTGGAAGGGTGGGGGGAAAGTAAGAGGCGGAAGGTACAAAGGGAAAGCGGCCTGTTTCAAAAGAGGGGAAATAAAAAGGAAAAAGGAAGGGTATTATTGGGAATAAGTAACTTTGGAAATTGGGAAAAATGTTTGACAGGTTTATTGAGACGGAGGGCTAATGGTTTTTAGGATGTTGAAAATGTTTGAAAGTTGAAGAAATTTGCTCTATGTCCATTCTGTCGTTAACTGGAGAGTTTTGTAAGTTAATGTGAATGTTTCAGACAAAAGGCGTTTGTGTACATAGGGTTCAGTGGAAAGAATGCTTATGCTCTCGAAGTCAAATGTGTGTTCTTCATGAAAAACATGTTTAGTGAGGGCAGTTTTTATGAGCTTATTCTTTATGTCATTTTTATGGTTATTGATTCTATAGGAAATAGGGTTTTTCGTTTGTCCAATGTAAGAGCCATGGCAATTCGGTGTGGAACAGGGAATTTTATAGACGACATTAGTTCTGTCAGGAAGGGGGATGGGGTCTTTGAGCATGGTGTAAATAGATTTTAGTTTGTTTCTCTGAAAAATTATACTTCGTCTTAGTCATGGAAATGTGAACTTAGGGACAGGACGTTCTCTCTAGTCTTCATGATAGACAGGTGTGGTAAATTACTGTTTCAATGTTATTCAATTATTTTTTAACAAGTTGTTGTCTGCATGTTTTTCAAATTCTCTTATATAGCTTTCTACATTCATACTTTTGATATCACATTACATTAAGGTAATTCTGTATTATAATATTGTCAATTATTATTGTATTCTCATGACATTGTATTTCTACAGTCCTGAAGATGGCTTACAATGTAAGCTGAAACGTTGGCAGATAATCTTTTAAAAAATACACCTTTTTTTAAATTTGTATTTTTTTGGATCTACCTTGATCGAACCCCAACTGAAATCAACAATAGTAATATCTACTATAAAAAAAAACAACAAAAAACTCTCCTTTTGGATTAAGATAAGCATTATAAATATAATGTTAAATGTTACATGTTACCATTCATAATAATTTATCAATAAATTAATAATGTTTATTTAAAAATTAAGGGGTATTTATAGGGCGTAATAACCTAGAAGTTGATTGCCCTTCAATCTACTACTTCTACTACTACTACTGTTTATTTAAAAAAATTTTGAAAGCTAGAAGATATACTTTTTTAAAAAGAAATTGCATTCTCTTTTTCAATAAATATTCATTTAGATTTGTTATTTATCCTTATCTACCCTAAAACTGGCAGAAAAATAGTTTTAACACATTCAAGGACTATAAAATAAAAGTCAAGCTTAATATTTTATTTTATTTTTAATTTAATTTATTGACAAATAATATAATGGCTCAATTGTATTTTATTTTAAAAGTTCCACAAAGAAAAAAATCTAATCATTTAATGTTACCGGAGAAGGAGAAGTTGAGAGAATTTAAGAAATTACAAGTGGTAGAAAAACCACAAAGTCGGAAGATATTTAGTACAAAAAGTACAAAAAAAGGTAAACAAAAAACAAATGATTTATGGAATCGATCTATTAGTTGCTTCCCTAAAGGTATTATAAAAGAAATATGAATAATTTTCCTAATAGCTTATATTCACAATAAAGTACAGTAAGAAAATAATAAGATAATTGATTTTTAACGCTGATTATAACACCCACTAGTTAATTGTCTACTAATTGTCTACTAATTAATCTTACTGAGACAAACTAATAGCATCATTGTTGTAAAAGGTAGCAAGTAAAGAATTCAGCAGTCTACGATCTTTATCATCAGTAACTCTGCCACCATAATTACATTCACCAGTCAGATAAAGAAGAGCATCAAAAGGTACATCATCATATTCATTAAGAAACATCTGAAAAAAAAAAAAAAAAGCAATGTAAAGGTTAAAAGGTAACAAATATCTTAAATTAAACATTTTGCTGCATTAAATTTCAAATATTTGTAAAAAAAAAACCTTATTCATTTAGACCAATGAAATGTTGAAGGATACCTCATGAATGTCACTTGCATAGCTAAAACTTTTTCTTTGTGTACTTCATGAGTACTATCCAGTCCTACTTTTGTTCTACTAGTACTACCTAGCACTATTTTGTTCCGGTCCAATACATACATAATTTATAACTTAATGAGGTTTGAACCAAAGTATTGTAACTTACATATAATCTTCATTAAATAAACTTACCAACTGTTCTATACAGTTTTGATGACAAAAATGTTCATTAAATTTAAAAAATATTGAAATTTTCAAACTTATATTCTTTATTATAAACCAATTGCAAGTTAAGCTAAACTGCAGTACTAAAACAGAAAGGCCAAGAGCTGCAAGAGTAAATCAATAACACAATAAATTATATTAATAAACAATAACTGGCCAAATGGTCCCTTTAATACTTACATCAAATAAAGAAATAGGGGGTTGGACTACACCCCCACTGTTATTGGAAGTTGTGACGAGGCAAGTAGCACCACTAAAGTCAAAGCTGGGTAGGCAGGACTCATCAGGCAGGGATAGTGGCCTATAAAATGGTAGGAGACCCTAAAAGCAAACCTCCATATTTCAGGTTGGGGATTGTCGTTGGGGCCAGCACTTCATTGATGTAAAAACGTTCATATGCTAAAATTAGTCTTGGATTTGAATGGATTTTCTGGAAATAGACACAGCAAATGGACAAGGACATTACACATTTGAATACTGAACGTGCATAGCCTCTTCAACAAGAAATTGGATATCCAGAAAGAAATGGAAAGAATGAACATTGTTCTGGTAAAACTGACTGAGAACAAGATTAAAGAAAGGCCCAGGAGATAATACATCTACCTTTGAAATGGAGTCGACAGGGACCAGTGTACAGAAGCTTGATTGTTGTTGCTGATCAGAAAGGAGCTCAAATTAGGAATAGATAAGGCACATTGAGGAAATTTCAGAAAGGCTCTTTATGTAAATCTTCGGTAGGGCAATTGCTGTCCTTGGAGTGTATTCACCCAACAATAACTAGTCATACATAAAAATAACTTTTGTCATACAAGGATGAATTTGAATGCATGTTCTGCAGATGTGCTGTGGAAGAACCCTAAAAAAGCACGAGTTTATCATGGCTGGAGACTTTAATGCTAGACTTAGGCCAAAAAGTAAACAGTGTAGCACACGAATGGCATTGGGAGCCAGTTATTGTTGAGATGAAATGAAAGGCAATTGATGTAGTTATGTGACGAGTTTGTATTAAGGGTCGAGAACACTTTCTTTCAGCATAAGCCAATTCACCAATTTACATGGAGTAAACTAGTAGATAGAGTAAACTTTTGACTGTTGATTCTGAATTAGATCATTATGAAGCAAGCAAGAGGCCTTGGAGGATGCCAGGGTGTTCAGGAGTGTGGAATGTGGAAGTAACCACCACTTTCTGCGGCCCAAGGAGAAAGAGGTATAACAATGAACAAGGGATCCGAATTCTCCTAATGAGTAGGAGGTCAAATATAATTTTTATAACTTGTTGGGGATTAAAGCTTTGGAGCCCTTTATCGATGAAGGCTGGAGGGAAAACTGGACAATAATTAAATATTAGAAGTTCAAATGGAGAGTTTTTGACTGTAGAGATTATTAGTAGATGTTAGAGGTCCTGACAAGTCTGGTGAGCATGGTCTTGATGGGAGAGGAAATACCAGAGGAAATGTATACTGGACACATTAGTTCCATATTAAAAAAAAAAGTTGTTAAAGGAATTATTTCTGAAACATGTCTCTCAAACTGAATGCTCATATATCAGTTCAATTTTGCTATCTCTGATTGTCATTATTATTATGTACAATGAGTTTATTAGTGATTCCGCTAGATTGTGCATCAATGCATTTCCATAATTTGCTTGCACACAATTTTAACCCTTCTTGATATCGCCTTCATGGTGAACAGACGTGTGCTATTGCCCCTCACGAAAAAGTGACCTATAATCCAGACATCAGTTTTCAAATTTTGCTTTTCAAAATTAATGGTTCACTGAGGTTCAAGAATTTAAAAGATTTGCAGATTCCCACATAGATGTAAAACAGAAATCTTGAACCAGAGGAGATCCATTCCAGTTGGTGGAATTTACAGTGGGAAGAGCTCTGAATGCTGTCTTTCGATATCAAAGAAACAGCCAATGCTCAGAGAAACGCCAAAAATTGTGGAGGGTGGATTTTAAAATTCTTATTCTTCTTCTTTTCGTCCATCTGCCAAACGTTTCCTCTCTGTATTTCCTGAGATATGTCTCTTTGATTCCATGACCCTCCATATATGACTGCCTCCCTAGCTTGTTGGCCTTCAATCTTTGCCCCAACATTCTCTCCCTTAGCTGAAATTCATGTCACATGTTCTTATAGCAGTCAATAGTGTTAGCTTAAGACTTAGCACAGAAGTGTTCTTTTTTATTTTTGAATAATTCCTTTTTTTTTCTACTATGAAAACGGGGGAATCCTCCCATTTTGGTAGGCAGTATGTAAAATAAAGTATTCATAAAACCTTATGTATCTCGAATTCAATGACCAGATATCTATGCTTATCAGCATGTGAAATGAGTCTATTATTAGTGATTTGCTAAATCACGTGTCAATGCACTTCCATAACTTGCTTGCATGCCATTTTATTTAACCCTTCTTGCTACTGCCTCCGTAGTGAACAGAGGTGCTATTGCCTTTAACTTGTTTGATATGTTAAGGCCTAAAAAATCTTTCTTTTTTTCTAGAGCCATATGCTTAGAAGCTTTGCTATCAACTATCCATTCTTTGGAGTTTGCAATGTCAGTAGTCAAGGTAGCAAATAATACTTAACTTTTGTTGTTTTCCTGATTATTAAATTAATTTTTTGCTGGCTTATTGAAATTACTTTTATTATCTCCATTTTTATTAGGACATTCAAAGGATCACTGACCAAATTTATTACAAGAAAATATTTAAAATTGTTTTTCATTAATTTTGAGTTAAAAGCAAAATCTTTTGTAAAAGTAAAGTCCTGATACAATCAGAAGTAATTCTAATATTGGCTGCATCAAGGGCCGTAATCATAGGTTCATAGTTACCAGTTAAGCCAATTAACATTATTACTCCGAAAAATTTTTCATCTATTGGAGATCATATATTATTAAGTTTCAATTATGAAAACATTCAGTTTGAAGAGATTTTTCAACAAAGACATTCTTTTAGAGGAAAATATTTCTACTTTCGACCCTGTAGAAGCCATCACATAAAGTGTGAAAAATCAGTAAAAAGTAACTTTTATATGGTCAAGCCAGGATGAAGTTTGAATAATCTCTTAGATAAATATCTGTATATGTATTTTCTGGTTTTTCCCATACTTCTTTTGCAGTCTTGAGCCTTCATATTTATTTATTTTTTGTTATTCTTAGCGGGGCTTTGCCCCAGAATAAAATTTATTTCTTGATGCATTAAGTCTTCAATCAAATAACAACTGGATTCAAAAGCTCTTTTAACATTAGGTTGATATGTGAATTTGCTTAAGCGTCCTTGTTTACATCTGATTTGTCACCAGAAATATACTACCAGGGTCCTTCAGCAATGAAGTAATTTTCCATTTCAAAATTCCATCTAGAACAATTGTAACATCCATCCAGATTTTCAATTGAAGGCAATCTTTATTGCACTATAGCTTTTCCTTTAATAGAAAATAATTTCACTAATAACTATTTCACAGCACTTAACTCCAAAAACACGTTAGTGGATAGCTAAATCACTACTTCAATAACTCTGAGCCCTAAGCTTAGTAGAAATAAAGTTTTTAATTCTACATAACTAAAAATATTTTTTATAACAGCGGTCTTTATTGGTAAAGGCATAGACAAAGGCATTGAGAAGAATCAATGGTGTCAACATCCACACAAAGAGATATAACATTATTTATATAATTACATTACATATTTCAAACATTTTAAAGTGTAGTCGTAGTAAATATTAAATGTACCTGAAGTTGCTTCACACTAATTCTCAGATCAGATTCATTGAATTCATAAGGTATGTTCCAACCCAGAGGACCAAATTTCCTTCTCTCTTGGACCACAGCATGAAAGAAACAAAGTGAAAACAGTAATCTTCTCCATTCCAAAATAAATTGATCTTTGATGTCAAAAAAAAATTTGGTGTCAGATATTGGGTCAGATGTATATGAGCGATATAAATTAGCCTTTAAACCTTTAGGTGCTTCATTAGTCATTTTTACACCTGGAAGAAGAATAATTTTTCTGTTAACTAATAATTTAATTACAACTATTAGTACTATTATTATGAAATGATAATTATTCAACTTAGTTTCATGAATAATTACAGGAAGGTTATATAATAGACAAATAATTTAATACAATTTAAAAGAAAGTTTAATTTATGTCATAAGAATATTTTTTACAAGGAATTACTTTTAAAACTTATAATAAATATATAAATTTTAAGAAAGTAGTAAATTAAAGTTAAAAAATTTACCATTTTGTAGTATTGAGACTGGAAAGGCACTTGATGGATAACTGGTTAGCCAAATACGAAAACTCTCATTTGTCCTAGAAGGAATGATAACTTCATCACATATTTTATCAAGCTGTTTCATCCAACTTTCAGCCAGGTGGCAATTCTGTAAAACAACCCATTGACCAGTCACAATTCCTTGTTCAATCATACCAGCTGCTATTGGTCCCTAAACCGAACAAGATTTAGACATTTAATAAATTTAATAGATCAATGAGCCCAATTAGGAAAAAATTTAAATTTTAGAATTTTTTTTTAGAGAAGACAAAAATGAAACATTCATTAAACTTCTAGCATTAATGTGTTAGTTTTTTTTTTTTTTTTATGTCATGCAGGAAGTACATAAAATAAGGAAATTTTTCTGCATCATAATCACGAATTATTTTCAATTAAAATTCTAATGACTTGGGATTCCAACTCATTTTTTTACTTTTTCTGAATAATAAAATAGATGATTTAATTTAATATAAAGCACCAAAATTTATTGAACTTAAGTAAAAATTGTTTTAAATATGAAATTAAAATATTTCCAATCAAATTTTTGGTACCAAGGAAACCTCCCAATCCTGATATCTACAAATATATTCCATGGTTATAGAGCATTTTTTTAGCATCTACTTTTAATTAATTGTGTTATGCTGTATTGTGATAATATTGTGGCTACTATGGTTCAAAAGCAAATTTAATTAAACTTGAGGCTGCAAGCAAACCACTATTTCAATAGGTTTAATTTTGCTAGTTAAGAAGTAAATAATTAACCAAAATAAATTATGAAGCTCCATTATCCATACTTTTAATTCAAACCATACATAATAGCCATGATTATAATTTAAAATATAAATAACATAAAACATTTTTTTTTCCCTTCTTGGTGTGTCAACCATGGTTGTTATTAATGCCAC
The DNA here is from genome assembly GCA_000696205.2 of Oncopeltus fasciatus. Taxonomy (NCBI): domain Eukaryota; kingdom Metazoa; phylum Arthropoda; class Insecta; order Hemiptera; family Lygaeidae; genus Oncopeltus; species Oncopeltus fasciatus. Next base: position 278,761 of record KZ807026.1, read on the forward strand.
AACAGTAACATAACTTGGTGTCTACCATCAAAATGTTTTTTTCACAAATAGTTTCTACAAATTACAAAAACATAAGTGAAAAAGAAAAACATAGAAGAAACAATAATATAATAAAAAGTAACTTAAAAAAAAAATTGTTCATTATATAATTGTTTTTTTAAATTTCTGATAGGATCATAATAGATTAAATAGTCTTAAATAAATAGGTTAAGCAGAGCAGGCAGAGCAGTAGGTCTTCTTCATAGGTAGGTGTCACTCTTCATTTAATATAAATTGGCCATCTCAGTTTCTAGATATATTATTATTTTCTTAAAGACTAAACATTTATAATACACTTAATTTTTCAGAAAATCTAAGAATTCATTTTCATATCTATGAAATAAATATTAAATTAAATAATTATGATACTGAGGAATTTGTTAAGTTCATCCTGGTCCTGTGTGACAGATATCTTTAAGCTTTTAAGTTTTAAGCTTCTGTGAATAATTATATTAAAATATAAATGTGCTAAATTATATAAAAGAAATAATGGTACTAAAATCTGTAATACATGAGCTGTATAATAAAAACAGTTTTCCCATGTTTCATCAAAAATAGGCATTAATAAGAGTAAAAGACTAATTTTATATTACATGCCAGAAAGGACAACGAACATAAAAGGTTATAGAAAATATATGTTAGAAAATTAAATTATAAAATTATTATGTTCTATAAAAAATGTTTAAACCTTTATAAGGTCTACATATTGGTATACTGAATGAATCTGATAGGGTAGTAGTAATGAGTGCAGGTGAGGATATGACTACTGTTAATAAAAATGTTATGCAGGAGATTCTTTAAGTACATATGATGTTAAGGTATAACTGGAAAAAATTTAAAATATTAAATATTTTAGAAGGAACAAAAGATGGAAGTTTGAGAATACTTTCGATAGTAGTTTCTGTACTGCACTGAATATTCTATGAGTGTGGAACAAGACCTGCTTTATACTAAAATATCGTAATCAAAAATGTAACTTATGAATCTATGGTTTAATGGATTTATAACTTTCTGTAAAAGTTAAAAGATGTAGACCATGCTTCTGACTTTATTTTTCATGTATTCAATGTGATTAATCCAGCTCGATTTAGTATTTAGCCACACACTAAGATATTATTAATTTAAAACTATATTGGATTGGACAACAGGAGCAATAGCCTTCACAGTCATGCCCTCTAAGTCTTTTTTAAGGAGAAGTCTTATTCAGTTGACCTGAGACAAAATATCATGAGCATTGATTTGGATATATTTAAAACCAAATAATTACTCTAGGGTCATGTTAAAATTTTTCATAATTGTGTTTAAACTATAAGTTGACAAGTTGTCTGAGACAGCTTGACTGGCCTAAAAACAAAATATTTTACAGGTTATCTTATATTTATATGTATTTTTTAAATTTCAAATGGTATAAGCATCTATAAGAATATATACATAATTAAAACATAGTGTAGATTTAGGACTAGAACAAGACTATGGCACTTATTATTTAAATGTATACCTGTCCTTGACCAAGCGAAATTGTCATTAGAGAAGTCCGAGATACTCCCATGTCATCAGCAAATTTGAAAAGACTGGCCATTGGATCAGCTCCTGCTGATAGAATAAATACCAGAGGTGAACAACAATTAGAATCATTGTAAGACTCTTTAAGGTTAAATGGTGGTGGCTCAATATATTTCTGTGTCATTCTTTCTGAAATGAATATCTGAAAAGAGAACAATAAAAAATAAACTTTTAGGCATACTCATTGAAGTCCAAGATAGTTAAAATATAAAAACTCTGCCCACCTATCTGTCTGATTTAGTTTTCTAAGAAAACCCTTAGAGATTAAGAAACAGAGATACTAAAGAATTAATAAAAGAACTATTTACTTTTCTGGTTTGCTTTCCTAATAAGAAGGAAATTGAAGTATCTAGACCGGGAATATCAAAATTCTATTAAGCATATTAGTTACTAGATTTTAAAGATATCTCTTGCTCTAATTTTATATAAATTGAAATCTTGATAAATTGTTATTTAAGCTCTATTTTATAATTTTCTATTGAAAATATTAAACAAAAACTAAGTAAAAAAATGATAAAATCTGTCACACAGGAGTAGCATAAGCTATGAAGATTTCCTTTCTTTCGTTAAGAATGGGCTTAAGCAAGAGTAAATTACTAATTTTTCAATTGTTGCCAGATATTCTGAATAGTTCAGAGTTCAGCTAGCATAAGCAATGGGGTGTTCTCCATTTCTTACTAAGAGTGGTGGAGAAGGCAAAATTACTAGCATTTGTGGCTAATTTGAATTCCTTTGAAAAATCTGGGTATATTAATACCAAGTAAAAGTAATGTAAGGTAATGTTTCTATATATTCTGTATTGTTGGGATCTAAGTGTACATTATTTTTTCTTTAAATATTTGGTAAGGGGTTTAGTAATTTTTGCAAAAAATTTTTCGGTATAGGGTATTTTTCTATTGCTGTCAATTTTGATAAGTTTGGTCTTATTCAATCAGTTGAAAATTAAATAAAATACTCACAACCACAAAACCTTCTTCATAGCACCCACCAGAAGGTCACCATTAAAACAAAAGAGAATAACTACTACCTCTAAACAATTAGATAAGCCACAAAATCACAAATAATGTTAAAAGGAAAGAAGGATAAAAATTAAGTGAAAACTGGAAACCAGCATAATCTGGTAGCAAGAAAATTGTCAAATTTTCTACCAAATAGATAACAGAAGCCAAATGGAAACCCCCAAAATGGACTCTGTTAGGGCTCTGTGTCAAGCCAACATAACTTATATATAAATGAGCCCA
>KZ807026.1:282305-303840 GCA_000696205.2 Oncopeltus fasciatus
TTTTGATAAAATATCATTTTTATCAGTTTATAATTTTTTTAAAAAGATTTTAAGTACATATTAGAAAGATTAAAAAAAAAAAAAATTAAAAGAATATTAAGTGATTCCATATACTCCCAGTCATCCTAGGTCTTAAAGAAAAGGCAAACAGACCTTTTCTTCTCATTTATAAAATGAAATAAGTTGTGTAGTTTTATTTATGTTCATTTAAAATTAAACATAAGGAATTTGTTTAGTTAACTCAACTGCTGTGTAACAAATTATTTATTTTTTATTTTTAAAAGATAGTTGGCCTTTGAAGCCAGTCTTTTTTCTGACAGTTAATTTACCATAGGGAATATGCAAAATATAATTTGCTTAAGTGACAACTTATTTGATCATTTAATCAATTTAATGAGTAGTGATAGATTTGATACTCCAATGTTCATTAAATGTGTGCAGGTGAACGCTAACCAATCAATCATAAAGATATGAGTAACTAAGATTGACGACTTACAAGGGGAACATAATAATATTATAAAATTTAAATTTAATAGCTATCAATTCCAATTAGTTTCAGTCCTGTTTCAATAAAATATTCAAGAATACCAATTACTGTTGCATAAAAGCCCCTTATTAAACTTTTAGAATTACTCATGATTCAGACCTTTAAGAACTGCATCTAGTGCAATTAAACAACAGAGTTATTTGATTTTAAACACCTTAACAAATTAGGATCTCTTTTACCAACAAAAAGACAGAATTAAAACAAATTATTTAAAAATAAATTCAATTTCTTCATTACACGAAATAATATTCCAAGTTACCTGAACTGCTGGCACAAGTTTGTCAGGCCTAATTGATCGTAGAATGACAAGCCAATCCAGACCTCTTCTGTCTTTAAAGGGTTCTGGAGGAGGCAACTCATGAGGATTTAAGGCATCATAGAATTTTTTCCACAAATGTGTATTTTCTTCAACAGATTTCTTGAACTCATGTAACCTAGAAAAATGTCTCTCATGTAGGGGAAAAACCAGATCAATACTTATTATTTAAAAAAAGGAAACAAAATAAATTCTAATTTCATTAGTTACATTAAAGTCACAAAATATACTTAAAAAAAAGAGAATGCTCACATTTTTTTGTAACAGGTTCTATTTACATTTATTCAGGAAACCTTAAATGTGAAAGTTAAATGAAAATTTGAATTTACCTTAATAATTAACATTTTATTAATTGCCGTCCCATCTGAGATGGAAATAAAACTTTTTTTTTCTGTAGTTCTCAGTTGAGGGCAAGTTCTGACTCTACTCTCTAGCTCCCTTCTGCCACTCCCTACAGAATGAGTCAGTATGTTTTAGACCTACATTAATAAATCCCTGTCATCACTGCAATCACATATTTAATTAATTAAAATCCAACATTTGTTCATAAAATTAAATTAAACTTCAATATAATTTGAGTGCATCCCACTGGACATTTTAAATTTTTTTTTTGCATGATCCAAAAAAGAAATTATGTATGCCCTCTGAGATGAAGTGAATAATTTTTATTTTTTTTTCGGAATATAAATTGAATCCTGAAGTCATTTTTGATTTGAGCAAATCAAATGACCTTCAAAAATTTTACAACAGGGTACGAACATTTTGTGAAAGAGGACTGAGAAGTTAAGAATAATCTGAATGCCCATGATGGAAACTGACACAGATCTAAGTGATACTGAATTGGACAATGATTAGAAAAAGGTAGTACACAAATTTGTAGAAAGACATTTTTTGAAAGAAAATTTTTAATTTAGATTATAGACACATACGAAAGATGGAAAATCCATTTAACTGGCCAGAGGTTGAGGAAACAATACCTACATGTACATCTGCTGGGAATTAAGGGTTTGTAAAAGAGGCTTCAAGATATTTAGAATCCTGGGGGTGTTTTTATACCAAATAATAATCAAAAATTTTTATATTACTCGAACCAATAAATAATAATAATGTTACTATTTTCAAGTAATGAATATGCTTATGTACTATATGCTCAGTAGGTATTAAAGTTACCTAGACCTGTTCCACTCAACAGGAACTTAAAAAGGCTTCAATATGAATTTGAAATTTTTTTTAAAGATCTTCTTTCAAGGACAGGTTGGAAACACTAGACTTACCTTGAGCTTACAATGATTTAAACTTTCCATGAGATGCATCCATTTTGACCCTGTACATGACATTTTTTTCTCTTTTCATAAATAATTGTCATAAGATATCCTTTCCTTAAAGATAATTTTATAAGAAATGAAAAATTGGGGCTTTTAGATGGAAATGTGACTTATGACAATATGGAAAAATATGGTAATACAATCTTTGCACTGGTTGATCCAAAAACTTTCGGACAATAGCCAGAGGAGCCATTTTGTAAAAATATAAGAGCAAAATTGTTGTCCATGGTCCTTGAGCTGCAGTTGTAAACAGTGGAAGAAATTTAACTGTTGACAATTTGTTCAGTGACGAGTTTTATTCAGAGCAGTGGAAAAAAATATTTCAATTGTTGCCATACTAAAAAACAAAAGTCCCAAACACTCCTTGATTTTGAAAAAATTTCAAACCACAAAGGTAGTTTTTTTTGGCCTTAGAAATTTAGGAATTTATATGGTGACTTCTTTACCATAGAGGTTATTTGTAGATTTTTTTTTGTTAGGGTTCGGTCAAGGTACCAACAAATAAACATCTACTTCTAGGAATTTATGTTTCTTATATGACTAAAAAGGCACTTTAATGCCAAGCTTGAATTTCAAGGAAAAAATTTATGAAATAAGAGTACATCAATCCTCTATGAGATTTTAGAATCAAACCAAGAGTGGCTTGATATGGTCAACAAATTTTGTGCAGTGTGTGATGTCATATGTAATACCTAGCACTGGCATTTTGTGACATTTTATAAAACGTTAAGGGTCAAATATAGTGTTTAATAAATGCAGATAGGTTAAATAAATATAGGTCATATTTATTAGCAATGGATTTGATCAATCCAGAAATTTTTTTGAGTCATATGACAAAAAGTTTGGTTACAGGGCAAGTGATTAGAAGGAGTACATTAAATACAGGGTTTCCGAGAAGCCTGATAGTCAAACTACGAGAAGCTGTCCAGAATGCTGGCTGCCAAGGAACTAATGAACCTATGTCTTTGGGAAAAAGAAAATCTGACAAGCCCTGCAGAGAAAGTAGACTTAGAAAGAAAGTCAAATATTGTTAAATTTCATGCAGTAAATATTTATGTTGGGCACTTAATTTAATTTTCATACTTTATAGTTATTACTATATGCCTTTCTATAGCAGTAGAAATGCACTGAATATGGAAGGGGACCTTGTTTGATCTTTAACCAACTGACTGGAGGGCTGGCAAACCACTTTTATACCAGCATAGACCCTTCCTGGGGGGGAGGATTCGATGCCTAATGTGGCTAAAGTAGCGGGTTGAAAACACAGGCTAGAATGGTAATCCTTTTGCAGCGAGGCATCATCTCTATTATCAGTTTTACTACGTTTCAATTCAGGTCATTTGATCTGCAACCTAACTTGGCTTGGTGATTTTTTATTCATTATTTAAACAATGTATTGGTATTTTATTATTTAAAATCTTGACAATCAAAATTCTGATTGATTTTTATCTTGAGCCACCCCCCCCCCAAAAAAAAAGGTACTATAAACTTTAATATAAAATTCAGTTTACTAGAATTGCCACAAATTTCATACTCTCAACTTCAAAATAAGTGATACTTATATCATTCAATGATATTCTAACTGTCATTTTAGATCTGTCGAAAAATTCCCTTTACCTGAATACAAGAAAAAATAGCTCCTAAAATTTTGTACATTGGAATAGCGAGTTATTTCAAACATATATACATACCCAGTCAAATTTGTAGCTCTCACAACTTCAGACCAAGACTTTTCTGTAAGCCAAGAAGGATCAGGGTTAGGATATGGATTATCCAAAGCTACACCTCCAGTTAGTAAAAAGTTAAAGAGATCCTCATTAATTTTTCCCTAAATCATATTAAATCTGATTATCAACTACTTTAAGCTTTTATGAAAAATATGTGAAGTTTTGCATAGTCAAATATTAAAAAATTAAAAAACAAAAGATATAAACTCAATAAGAAAAAGATGTTTGAAGAAATTGATATGCATTACAACCATCAAGCCATTCAAGTTTTTGTCATTTGCAACAAACAAGCTTTAAAAAAAATAACCACAACAAAAGTTTAAAGAAAAGAGAAAAGAAAAAAAAAAGTCTAAAACCAATATAGGTTTTAGACTCCAGTACTCAGCATAAAAGTCCAAAAAATAGCTAATGGAACTAAATTAAAAAAAACAACATTAAATTAATTGTTAAAGAAAAGAGAAAAGAAAGTTAGGCAGGATCTGCGTAAACTAAGATAATTCCTTAGTTAGCTAGCTGATGAATATTTGTGTTTCAATTTTCCACGTCTGTAACACCCAAATTTATTAAATTATCAACATTTATCAACAAACAGTGTTGAGTTAATTGTACTAAAATAAATATTATGCGATCGAAATGTTTTATCTATTCCCTGTTGACATTCCAGGTAATCCCTACTCTTGCTTATCCGATTTAGCCCAAAAAGAACTCATACTGGCATTTTACTTTAAAGCGATATGCCAAACTGCGTAATGAAAAACAACTAATTTCAGCTTGTACACCGTAAAATTGAATTTTAAGATCAGGTAAGCACCTACACCTAAATGTTCAATTTCCTTGTGTTACTCTTAAAATACTCCTTTCATTAATAAGCACATCTGTAAAGGTTAAGTCCACGGGAAGTTTCGAACCCGCGTTTTCTTGCCAGAAATGCTGTCCTCTGCATTATGAAGGCTCTATTCCCATTGTCTCAGAAGTAAGGGCCACGTGTGCTGCGGTCAGTACGTCCATTTTGGCTTAAACTTTTTTTCACTTAAAAATAATAATTATAAATAATTTTTACAAGGATCTTCAGTTGTTACATCCTTCTTTCATTATTCAAAAGTAANTTTCAAATGTTTTAAATTTGAATTTTTACCATTATTGATTGGAAGTCAAACTCTAATCTTTTGTAAGTAGGCATTCATGAAGTAAGTGTCTGTTCAGATTTCAGGGCAACATTATGCTTTTGTGATTTTAGTCAAGTCTGTTGAGATATGAATAAACTGGACTAAGTCTTGTTATGAGTAGAGTAACTCTGAATTTTGTAAGTATATTAAATTGGAATATGTGGCATAAACGTATAAATATCTATCTACGATGATGAATTCCATCTTTATTGATATTATTTAGGAAATTTTCATTTAGGGAAAAAAACAGGTCAATCAATCAAATTGAAACTAAATTAAATTTGATTGATTGACCTGTATATATTTCAAATTTAGCCTTTACATTTTACAACTTAAAAGAAAGCACTAATCATCATTGTATAATGATTACATACACAAGAGAAAAATACACAATATTATGGAAGTTACATGCCAAGCCAAATTGGAGATGGAATTGGGTGATTGTCACTTGTACTGAGTGTCACACACCAACCTAAAAAGAAGAGTAAAATAAATAAAGAATAAAATTTACCTCAGCTCTTTGAATTCCACTACAAAGAACAAATGAAAAAGTTAATTTGTCTTTTTCAAAAAGAGACCTACAAACATTTCGGTATAAACTGAAAGTAAAATATTGATTCAAGTATAGCAAGCGTTCTTCTAACATGTCACTCTTTTCACTGTGATCAATTGCCTGAAAAGAAAGGAATTATTATCAACAATTTTCTAAATTTTTAATTCAAATGCTAAAAGCCATACAAAAAGAAACTGTTAAGTGCAAGCTCTGTTACTGTTTCAAATTTCTATATTAAAAGAATAAAAGAATTTAATAAAACTATTAATGAATATGTATATAAAGATTTATTTATCTCATTATCCTACTAAAAAAAAAAGTCTTGATTGAGCTTGACTTTAAAGTATTCATTAGTCAAGACATTGTTTTTCTTGTAAAGAAATGTTAAGGGCTTAAACAAGTCTTATGTGAATAACCCAATGATGAAGCTTGAGTCTAATGAAGGCATAAATATCCTACTTATGGATGCTAGGAACATGAAACCAATCAAGCTTCCTTTAGTTACAGGAAGAAGAGTCTGTGGGATAAGAACAGCCTTATGTTAAAATATCAAGTTAACCCAGATTTGTGAGTAATTTTATTACTAAAAATAAGCTTCTCACTCAAGGAATATCATTGAATTGTTAAGATGCAATATAGACTAAGTAAATCAATGAAGGGCTAAATAATACAAATACATCTAAATAATAAACTGGGGGACAAAAAAACCGGCGCACCTGGAATTTTACCTGAAAAATGCATATAAACATTTTTATAACAGGTCAAAGGTCACAATTTGCTCACCTTTATTTATTGTGATATATTCTGTTTGTTGTATACCAAGAATAAAGGGTAAAAAACACAACATGAGTGGGTAAAAAAATCTTTATTGAAAAAGAAAAGAAAAATGGTCACTTTTAGAAAAAAATAAACACACTCTAAACGAAAAATAACACTCTATTATTAAGAAATGTGAGTCATTAGTACCGAGTGTTGCCTCCCCTAGCTTGAATAACATCCCGGGTTCTTCTAGACATACTGCGAATCAGGTTGGCTACACGATTTTGAGGTATCTGATCCCATTCACGTACCAGAGTCATCGATCAACGCCATAATTCGCGCAACAACCTCTGTCGTCAACACCATTTTTAATGTTCTAAAATTATGAATTTTCTCTTTAAGAAAGAAAGGAAAGAAGAAACGCCAATCAATGTGTTTCTGGAGACAAACTGAATTCAAAATTATGAATTTTTCCTTTAAGAAAGAAAGGAGAGATAAAGTCCATCTTTCAGTTTATATCATTAATCCTAGAGAGGATTAAGACATTTGTTGTCAAAACATAAGGAATCGTACTCCCATTTGATCTGTCGTGCCAGTTATTACACCGCACACAAAAATAATTATTTAATCTGCATTTTTCAGGTAAAATTCCAGGTGCGCAGGTTTTTTTGTCCCCCAGTGTATATACTCCTGAACCAAACTTCTAGAGAGAAAAAACCGTTGATAGGTGTAAAATAAAAAAAATACGATATTGACCACATATATAAGGCCAGATTATTTGTTAAGGGTTAAGGCAAAAACCAGATGTTTATTGTGAAAAGTTTTCCCCAGTAATTTAATACTCTTCATTGAGATATTCTCACACTATCAGTAAAATAAAATATTAAACACCTTGAATTGTAAACTGCTAAAATTTCAAATTTATCAAGTGAGGCGTCTAACCACCTGAAGAAGTAGCTAAAAGATCAAATACTTAAAGTATCACTTGAATAAAGCCATGTAAAGCATAAAACAGAATGGGAAATTTGGAATCGACGAATCAATCACTTAAAGGGGAACTTAAACAATTGAAAACAAAACATAACCCTGCCTCTATTTTAAAATATTAGGTTCTAGTACATAATTATAGCCATTTATATGGGCGCTCTACTGATTTTCCCAAATAATTTTAAGGTAAAATCAAGCATTAAAAAAAGTTTTCATTGAATTACAGGTGAGAAATCGTACTGATGTTAAGAAACATATGGGAATGTGAATCATTAGAGATCACCAGAATGAGCAGTACAGTGTAGAGTACTGTACTTATTATAATAACTTAGTATAATTATAAGCTTATCATACTTATCCTAAATTTCTGGACTAGGAATTTATTTTTATGCAAATTGCTTAAGTTAATTAAATAATAATTATATCAAAACTCTTTGGTGTGCAGTACAAATAATTTTCAATTATTTCAAAGATTCTAAACACTTAAAACTAGCATGTAAGAAGGTTAGTAATACTAAAATATTGTTTTCTTGTGATGTCGATTAGTACAATGAAAATAACAATAGACACTCAGTCACTGGTTGTAGTTTTATATTCGTGGGTGGTCTTATATCTTGGTTTTGCAAGAAACAGAAGATCATGGCCTTAAGTATAGTTAAAGCAACATACACTACATTAAATAAATAATTTTTTTGTGGTATTTAATCCCACGTAAATTTTATCAATTTTTAGTGCAAGGGAACAGAATAAAAATCTTAATGTCCCAGCCAGTACTCTGTTCCCTTGCACTAAAAATTGTTAAAATTTACTTGGGATTAAATACCACAAAAAAATTTATAAAATTAAAATTTAAAAGTAAATAACAAGAGTCATTTAAAAAGCTTGACTATGTCAGCTCCTCCGAGCATAAGACGATATATTCGTCTGCCTCGGAGGTTAGACTCTCGACACTAGTGCGGGGAATTTAATAACTTATCAGACTTGTCTCGGTAGTGTAAATGGAAAGCACACCAACCCGGAAAGCAGGAGATCCAGGTTCGTGTCCTGGCTGGGACATTTAGTTTTTTTATCTGTTCCCTTGCACAAAAAAATACACTACATTAGGTTTTTCTGTACAGGATATTTTATGGTGAAGAACTTTAGCCCAAGAATTACATAAGTACTTAGAACAACTATCACATTCTAATAGTTTTAGTTTATTTTATTTTATTTTGTGATAATAAGGGGTCAATTGATTTAACGAAAAGACATGGGCTAATGCTCCAAACACATACATATAAGATACCATTTTATAAGGATAATTTTTTTAAATTATTGATTCAGTTAAGACATGTTAGATATATTTACTAAATCCATAATTAAGAAAAATTGTAAGAGCTCAAGCTCATTTATTGCTATATGGGTATATTATCTTTGATTTAAGTTGTTTCAGTCAACTGAAATATAATTCCATAATTATTTTTTAATTATTTGTTAAAAATTTAGGGAAGAGTGTTGGAAATTAAAATTATTGTAAATTTACTTGAATGTATTTGAATAATCAGTTCTTCAAACACCCTCAACAAAGAAAGATTTATTTAATTTTTCTCCCAAAATATTATTTTAAATGTTTAGCTCTTGTAAATTTTGAAATCAAGGCCTGTTAGCTCTTGCAAACATTATAATATATGTTGTATGTTTCTTGTCAAAACTAAATCAGTCTCAAAAACTCTGAATACCAATGAGTCCTGTTACTGTGAAATGTAAAATATTTGTTAATTATTTTCAATAAAGCAATTTATTGAGTAAATCATAAATAAAAGAAAAAACTTACATGGTAGTACAAGTTAATAAACCACACCAGAGAGTATTGATACATTGGATCAATATTTCCAAGCTCAGAAATGCAGAAGAACAAAATAGCTGAATGTTTTGAAACAGGGACATATAAGTTTCGGGCAAAATCTATTTCTTTTTCAGTAGCAACAGAAACTTCCTGTTTTTTTAGTATATCTTCTGATAAAATCTGTGGAAACAATAAAAATCAATGGTTATGAGACTAAATGGAGAGGTACAAATATTATAGGCAATCTGTATATTTTTGAATTTAATAACATATAAATTAGTAGATGTTATTTTTAAGGGGTTTGGTCAAGATAGATACGAGTATAAAAAAATATAATTTAAAAATGTGTATTTTTTAATTATCTGTCTTACTCAACTTATTACATGCAAATAATTCATAATACAAATTCAAATACACATTTTTTATGATCTACCTTGACTGAACGCCAACATAATAACATCTATTAATAATCCCTACAGTCAAAAACTCTCCACTTGAACCAATAACATATAAATTAAAAGCAAGATACAGATAGGTAAAAAATAGAATTATACTCTAATAAAATTATATCTAATGGATACACACGCACGCAAGCACGCACGCACACACACACACACGTACACGCACGCACACACACACACACACACACACACACACACACACACACACACGTGTATGTTGTGTGAGACAGAGAGTCAGTTGCCAAAATCTCCCATTATTAAACTGTGATTATCAGACTTATCTCTTCAATACTTAAGCATAAAAACTTAAACATTAATTTTAAATTTGAACATTTATTTATTTATCAAATATTTGTAATAGACTCCAGATCTTAAACAGTTTAGGAACCTTAATTGTTGTATAATTCCATGGTGAAAGGCACAACAGTGGAAGGAAAATAAGAAGAAGATTATTAGGTGATTTTATTTGGGGTTCGGTCAAGGTAGATCCAAAAAAAAAAATACAAATTAAAAAAAAAGTGTATTTCTCTTACATATCTTTCTACATTCATACTTTTGATATCACATTAGATTATGGTAATTCTGTATTATATAATATTGTCAATTACTATTGTATTCTTATGACATTGTATTTCTCAGCCTGAAGATGTCTTACAATGTAAGTCGAAATGTTGACAGATAATCTTTTACAAAAAATACACTCTTTCTTTTTAATTTGTATTTTTTTTTTATTTACCTTGACCAAATCCCAACTAAAATCATCTAATAATAATATCTACAGTCAAAAAACTCTCCTTTTGAAGAAGAAGATTGTCTGAACATTGTGTTTTGTTTTTAACAGATTTCTTGCTTCACCGTAGAAGTTAATAAATTATCCTAAATACAACTTTAAGTATGTTAGAATTATTTGTTAACTGAAACTGGCCAGAAATATTCATTGCACAAACCAACATTCAGAAAAATGAACAAGAAGACAAATATAAACTTTATTCTGGGGCTAAAGAACCCCTTAATAATAACTAAGAATCAAAATAAATAAGACATTTGGGGAGTGTATAAAAAAATTACTATTTTTTAACCAAATTTTTCTGTTTATTATTTATGAAATACAATAAAATTCAAAGTATAGTCAATTGTTATCTACCGAGATTAGTCATCTGTTAGTCAATTGCTTGATCCCACACTGATACCATTCAATGGGACAGCTTTCAAAGAACTCTTGGACCGCAATTTTAACTTATACAAAATCATGAAATTTTTTCCCTTGAAGAAAATGGGCTATAGAAAGAAGCAAGCAGAAATCTGATGGCACGAGGTCTGAGCTATATGGTGGATGAGAACAGGAGTTCGAGCCCTTGTAGTTCTTTGATTTTTTCTTTTGCTCGATAGGATGTGTGGCTACAACCATTATCATGTTGAAATAAAACTCCTTTTTGGTTGATCAAAGCAGGATAACACCCCATCCTATAGAGAATGCTTTAAAGGGATTATTAAGTATTGGTAAGAATTAAATAGGATTAAAACATTTACAGCCCTCCAAAATCTTGAATTTGATAAAATAGTCATTTTTATACACCTCTTTACTAGCCTGTGGAAATTCAAACAGAAAAGGTTAGTTAATTAACCATTATTAACAAAATACTGTGATAAATATCAGTGGCGTTATATATATATAATATATTCATATAAAACTAAGAAGAGGAAAGAAGAACAATGGATGTTGAAAAGTGGTATGGAGTCACAGGAGGAGGCACAGTCTATAAAGGGGCGGTTGAAGGACAAGGTAAGCCATTTAAGGAAATAGAGATCAGAGGGCCATGATCGGGTTCTAAGGGAATGGACAGAGGATTTAAATTGAAGGAGGTCAAATATACAAGATAGAAATGGAGTGAAAATGGTCTGATAAAGGCAGGAACCAATAAAATACTGATGTCAGAGAGAAAGGATGAGCCATCGTAAACAAGCATACCTGAGGGGAATACGAGGACTCTATAAATATCGAAAATAAATCTATGAAAACTGTTCATAAGCCTCCTAATATTCAAGCCCTCCACAGGGCCTCTCTATACACCCAGCATTCATAATTAAAGGGAAGAAAAGCAAGGAAATTACCCAAAAGCTGATGAGTCAAATGAGGGAGGAAGTGGTGAGAATGTTTAAAAAGTCTAATGGTAGAGATGGGATGACAGGAAATATGTGATTTCCAAGATTAGGTTTGGTCAAAAACAGGGCTAAGGTTCTTACTAGTAGGAACAAACTGAACAGGAGTGAAATTTATTTGGAATGAGGAAGGGCATTGAGTGGGGGAGCTAAATGTTATAATTTATGGTTATACATTGCCTTGATGGTTATTCTTACAAACATTAAAGTGCAGACTGTTTGTCTGGGTGGACTCTGCAATTCATGCTTGGATCATTAAAGCAAAAGAGAAAAATTTAGGAGTCATTGACATATAGTTGGAAGTGAAAATGTAGTATTACATTCTAATAGAGGTCTTTATTATAGGAAGGGTTAGAAGGATGGAAGAGACTCGAACCACACCTCAACTCAAGGGAGGAAGGGGAAGGAGTATTGATGAGTAGAGAGTCCATCTGAAATAAATGAATATTGAAATAAATGAAGGAAACAGAGAAGGGAAGAATTAGGATAAGAAAATATTTAATGCTATCCAATGGCTATATTTTAAGTCATGAGTAGTGTTTAGAAGAGTGTACTGAGTGACAGTAAGCATTTTTTTAATAAGGATAACCATCAGGGCCAAGTGATTTTGTCTATTATCTCTGTGCAGGTTGGTAAAGAGCAAAGGGAGAAATATCAGAAAATAAAAAAATTTTGGAATTAAAATTAGAAGAATTTGAGGGAAGATGATGAAAAAGAGACAGTGACAAAGTGGTTATTCAAATCATAAAGAGATACATGGGAGATGTAATTTATGTTCTTTCACAGGAAAAAGCTACAGAGAGAGGACCTGAGGAATGGGAATCTGGTGGAGAGGATAGAATTGTATAATCGCAAAGGAATGTAATGGAATAAGTTTGGACTTAGTGAGGTTTTATAGGAAAGGATTTAAGAAATTAGATAGCTTCAGGATTTTTGGGATGAATATACTTCCTTCTGCCAGCATCATGTCTTCACTGTAAGTTTTATAATTCAGGGGTCTTCCAGGAAACAAGAGATTGGTTTGCTAGTATTATTTTGAGGGTAGCATGTTTGTCAAGGATGGAAAGAAGGCTAGTAGTGAAGAAATAAACTTTCAAGTCAAGGGAAGAGAGAGAAAAGTCCTGCGACCATTCAACATGTTAAGGTTAGGCTGTTAGGATTCAAGTGTTGTGGATTTTAAAGAGCAGAAAGATATAAGTTTAGGAAAAAAATTTGGGACTTGAACATTGAAGGTAATTGAAATGCAAACAAAAGGTGAAGACAGGAAAGGTAAAGGGTGCTGAGCAGAGGAAATTAGGATAAGATTAGGATTATCGATAAGGATAAAATCAAAATCAATCCAGGAAGAAGAGGTGGAAGTAAAGTAAAAAGTATTTAGGAAGAGGCTAACAAAATCTTCACAGTGGGGATAAATGGGGGTAATCAGGAGGAGTGAATTGTAGAACTCTATGTTTCATACTAAAGTAAATGAGATGGTCTTTCACTAAGTGAGAAAATCTTCTCTGTCCAATAAGGATTCTAAATACAATTTTAACCTAGGTTGCTTGAATAATTTATTTTTTAATAAGCCTCTTTTATGCTTAATCACAGTGAAACCATTCTAGCTAAATTAAGTGGTATCAAGTGAAATACACACTAGAATTAGTTTATAATAAAGATAAATCAATCTTAAAAGACATATATATTCTGAGTATTTTTTTAAAAGATTATTATTTTATTTTTTATAAAGGATATTTAAACTTACTTTAGAAGAAGAAAGAATTTGAATGGCTGTTTCATCTTCAAGAATGTTTCCTTCTGAAGATGACAAAACTTCAAGAATTTGGTCTTCAATTTCTTTTAATAGCCTCTTATTGTTAGCACTTTCAACAATTAGCTCATTCTTTTTTTCCTCAAGCTCAGGCCTTTCTTGAGCAACGACTATACCAAGTAATTGATCTTGTAAACCTTGGGGTGTAATCATGAAGTTCAAAAGAGTCACCTAAATATAGGAATGCAAATATTCATTAAGATTAAAACTCCAAGTTCTAAAACTCAAATGTTAAAAATTAACTCTTTATAGTGGGAATCATATTCACTACTAATCATCCTGCATAATTTTCTTTTAGTAAAGCAAATATCTTCATTCATGCCTTGTAGTGCATTTTCATTTCATATTCTCAAACAACTTGAACAGTTTTAACAGAAATAGTGACTTATCCTTCTGGAAATTTACAAAAATTGTTTCTGGTTAACTTATACCCATAAATCTCATAACAATTCAATACATTTTTCATAACTTTTTTTTTAGGGCTGCTATACTTTCCTTATGAACCAAAAATCGGAAGCTGTATTGCGCATCAAAACCTTACAGACTGTACCTCAGCTCATTATTCCTTGATCAAGTGCTTAGCTTACCACATATCTTGAAATTGGAGTTTGATCAGCTTCTCTCCAGGTATTCCACATCTTTTCACTCCATCTTACCTTAACGCTCAAGTTACTTGACTGCTGTTATTTCAATATTAAAACTTTCAGAATTAAATTTGTATAACTATTGAAAAACTGAACAATATTTTTATTATATAATTTCCATACCTTTACAGCTATTTCTGGTAAGTAATGAGGATTTCTAAGCCTTGTTGTAATATAAAATCTGAAGTTGTAATTGTACTGTAGAAGATTATCACCAACTTTTAAATAATCAACTCCTCCTTCACGATACAAGTTACGAAGGAGAATTGGCTCTGAAATAAATTAATAGAGAATTTTCACTTAAATATATATATCCTAAATTAAAACTTACACCTACTAAGCCTTTTTAATTATGACCTTGACTTACTCTATTTTTAATACTTACCAGATTCTGAAAGTAATATCTTTTAACAACCAGCCATTAGATCACCTCTGATCAACTACTATTTGAGTTTAGATGAATTTACTTACCAGCCATTCTTCTTTAAATCTCAATTGTTTTCCCTTTGAAAGCAAGCTTTCAAACACAATGGATTATTGAATTCTCCAATCTTATTACACTATACTCACTCTACTAGAAATATCTTATGTGAACCTAGTTAGATTAAGAACTGATAAAAATTTAAACAAAGTTAATATTATATGAAGGACAGGAATTGTAATTGAATTGTTTAAAATTTTAATAGATATGATTTTTTAAACTGTTTCACTTTTTAGTTGAAAATGGTCAAGTAGAGCAAAACATGACAGATGATTATTTTAAAGCAAAACTTTACTGCTGAGAGAAAAACAACCTTATTTTTTATGTTCTGCTTTTACATATATTTATTGCTTATGTTAGTCATAAGTTTTTATGAGCCAACAGTAACAATATAAAGAGTTTATTACGTCATTTTTAAAAATTATTGTATTGATATTATCTGAACCTATCATGAACTTAATAATAAATTAATACCTAACATGAAATTAAATATAAATTAATAAATATCGTGAATTAATACAAACCATTAACAAAATAATAGATTGATATGTTAAAAAAAGATGAGAGATTGAACATTCAGGGGAAAAGTAAATTAAACTGTTAAACTATAAACAGAAGTTCATGGTTTACATCAAATGAGGCAAAAATAATATAAAAACTTTAACCAAAAGTTAAAATGTTTTTTTTTTAAACGAGAAACGAGAAGTAGAAAAGTATGACTGTTGGTTTAAAAAAAAATAGCCATGAACAGAACGCAATATATGAATGAAGTTCGACTCCATCATAGGCCATGGACCCTGATGACACAACCCCAGGGCTGCAAAAGAGAAAAAGAAAAGTGTTCTGGATAACTTTCAAATATGTTCTGGCAGAATGCCAAAAGGAATAAAAAATTAGCAATCCACATTCTAGCTTTTATCCTTCATTAAATATAGGACTCTTAAAACTAATATGCACAAAATAAACTTTTATGTACCTAGAGGTGCATCGATTTCTTCAAGAATATTTTCTAGAATCACAGGGAGTCCATGTTCCACAGCTTTTTCAACAACTCTCATATAATTCCCATCAGTAAGTTTGATAATACAAAGTTTGTTCTCTTTCTCTAAACTTTTAACCCATTTATTGGCTTGGCCTACAATTCAGATAAAAATATAAATTATTGCTCATAGAAGATAACTGATAAAAACCATCAGGGTTTACTCCTTGTGATCTAATTAGTGAATCTGTGATAATAATGAAACTCTGTTTCAGTCTTTTTAATACAACTTTTTCATTATTCATTTCACCACAGTTTCTTGTTCAAAACCAAACAAATTTCATATATAAATTTTTGAAGTTAATTTTAAATAAAATTTACCTTAATTCGATAATTTAAATTTATATGCACAACGGATCCATGTTCTTTTATATGATAAAAGCAACCAAAGCTTTTAAAACGTTCGTTCTGTCATAACTTACAACCTTATCCAGTTAACGACAGAACGGACATAGAACAAATTTCTTCAACTTATTCAAACATTTTCAACATTCTAAAAACCATTAGCCCTCCGTTTTAATAAACCTGTAATAATCTTTTTAAAAAATACACTTTTTTAAATTTGTATTTTTTTGGATCTGCCTTGACCGAACCCCAACTAAAATCATCTAATAATTAATATGACTTTGTATGGCTGTTTACAGGCAACAAGTGTTTCATTCTTTATTCAAAGAATGTTTCATTACTGACTATATCTAAAGATGGTTTCTATATTTTTAATGATTCATTTTTGCTATAGGTAGATTAAAGTTGAGGAACGTAGAATGAAACTTGAATAAGCAGTTCTGGAGAATCTACATTCTCAATGAGAATAAATTGATTAATTTTGTCATTTTTTTTCTTTCTCATCTAAAAAGTCTCAGAATGTGTTAAATGCTGCTTTGTTTAAAGTAATTCAGTTAATAAATTAATGAATTAAGGAACATTCTTTAATTTAATGAAATTGAAATAGCATTTTAAAAATTGTGAAGCATGTTCACGTAGGCTTCGACGGTCGTCATATGTATTTACCGTTTCATCTTCCGGGTTGGACCGTGTCAAATTGTTGTTATTTGCTGAGCTTTCGCACATCATGTGATGGCTTCTTCAGGGCTGAAAAGAGAATGAGAGTTGTAAAAGAGAGTATATGGAATTCCTCTCTTTTACAACTCTCATTCTCTTTTCAGCCCTGAAGAAGCCATCACATGATGTGCAAAAGCTCGGCAAATAACAACAATTTGACACGGTCCAACCCGGAAGATGAAACGGTAAATTGTGAAGCATGTCTAAATGAAAGAATTTTACTTTCAACTCTACTATCTTACATCTCACTATTTTTAAAAGTTTCTCTTTTTTGCTGTACTGAAATTCTAAAAGTCATGGGGGTACATTTCAAATATTTTGTTGAAGATTAAAATTAGAATTTTTACTGAATCACTATGACTCTTACTGATTAGATCCTTTATATATGGAAGACTAAAAGCAAACAGCTTTCTTACAACAAGCTTTCATTAAAAACACAAAAAGCAAAGTCTATTTTAGATTAGAAAAATATTACCTTGAGGATCAATCATGAGGGGCCACCTCCTAGCACTGAACACAATGATTCCATTTTCCACTGAAAAAGTATCAACAGGCAACCCATTTATATTCCAGTTCCTGATCTTAACAGGTTCACCAAGAGTAGCAACCATGGAAAATGTCTTAGAGCAAGGTATTCCAAGGTCATAGCATTGTTTATTCCACTTTTGGATTAATTCCTTTAAAAAAATGTAATTGTTTACCATAATATAATTTATTAGTACCCATTTAAAACCATATAATATGAAATACATTTCTAAAATCCACAGTGAAAGCTCCTAAGTAAGCAACAACTCCAGATGAAAGAAGGACATCTCCAATAGCATTTTCTAAATCAGCTTGCAGCTGTTTAGCTGCTTCACTCCACCTGATTTTTTCTCCTCCTAGACCGCCTGCAAATAAATTGTAATATTTTCACAAAAATATTTTCTAAAATAGATAATAAAAGTGTGAATCTGCTTATTACATTATCTAAAGTAATATCAGAAAATATTGATAACTAGAATACAGCACAATATAATTTAATTTGGTAAACATAAAAATAAAAATAAAGGCATGCAGTTGTATACTTCATTAAAAGTTAATGGTGTAACTTGTATATATCTAATAAAAATTTATATATTTAACCATTAATATAGAGTAGTATAGGTTACTTGAAACTTTTGGCAAACTACTTTTAACTTCTATCAAACTAAATATATTGTACAAAAAAATAGGAAAAATAAATTATTAGGCAGAGTTAAGTTATTAAAATAACTTAGCTAAAATTATTCGGAGATTTATTAGCTAATAGCTAAAATAATATCATCAATAATATAAAATATCAAATTATCTAAATAAATTTCAAATGCAATTTATATATACCATATTTTTAACAAAATAGAAATTTTTTTTCAATAAAAGATGAATGTATGTTATTATTAAATATTTTGGTAATATAAAACCTCTTCTCAATAAAATAAATATTGTATTTGTTATGGTATTTAATCTCACATTAAGAGAGTCTAATAAATAGCTTGACAATGTCAGCTCCTTCGAGCATATGACAATATATTCGTCTTTCTCGGAGGTTTAGACACCCAGTAGGAGTGCCGTAAATTTAAGAAATTATCTGGTTAGTCTCGATGGTGTAATCGGCTAACATGCCAGCCCAGATAGCAGGAGATTCAGGTTCGAGTCCTGGCTAAAAGAGTAGATTTTTATTCTATTCCCTTGCATTTATTTTTTTTAAACTCTTCTAATTTGTAGTAAATTATTATGGTTGATGGTAAGTAGGCCATCATATATTGCATGTGAGAAATAATCAGGGTTTTAGACAGGATGGGAAAAAGAATATACTCCAAAATTGTTGCGTAATTATTTTATTTTATTATTGCTAACATTTCAGCTTAACTTGTAAGTCATCGTCAGAAATGAATTTATTTTTCTCACATCAAACTTTTTATTTCAGGACAAAACCCTAATTATTTTTCACACACAATAAACTAATGTTTTACATTTAGGAATCAATTAAATAACAATTGAATCAAATAATAATTGAAAAATATAACTCTAATATTAAAGACTCTCGATAATCATCCAAAACATGATCTTACCTTTTCATAATTAAAACAAAATGTTATTAATATGAAAACTCTTTAAAGTAAGAAAATTTTTTTCCAACTCTTTTGAAGACTTCTCTGTGGCATGACAATTACAAGTCTATTAAAAAGGTAGGACCAAAAGTTGTTAAATTATTAGGTGAATTCTGCACACATATATAAGGTGAAACATGTCTTCTCTAATTAACATTATTATTACAAGACATTGGTCAGGGATTTGAAGGAGTTTGAAGAAATAAAAACTAATTTGTAAATCATAATTTTTGGTTTACTTCTTAGTTTTTATTTTTATTTTATAGGGAGGTAAGGTATTTTTCCAGACTAATACCTCCTCATTAAGTTCGATGGTCAATCAACTATCTCCTAACATTATTATTCTTCGCTGAGTTGTCAATCGTTAAGTTTTCTATTATATTAAGCTTTTTTAATACATATTAAGCAATGCAATCTTTATATATTTTCTAATAATTACTGAGCAATCGTTTCTCATCTCAACAAGGCTTTTCCTACTTGCATTTTGGCACTATGTGAATCTATTTCTTGTAATTACACTAATCATAATTGGTTTAAATGGTTTTTAATAAACTTATTTGTAAAGTGTATAGTGTCCATTACACCAAATTAGTTTTCATGAATTAACTAATTTTATCCAACAATGACTGGCAGTATTTTACACACAAAATATATCTATTTTTTTAATGCTAATTCAATCATAAGACTCTTATAAATAGAGGAGCCTTATTTGATGTATGCTAACATAAAACATGATATAAATATACATAAAATTAACTATTAAGAGCACACAATTTTATATTCAATTCAATTAAATTTGCTGTTCATAAGTATTTTATATATATAGTGTTTTCAATTGCTGCATGTAAAAAGAAAAAAAAAGAGAAAGTAGGAAAAGGAGAAATCCGTTTCCTCAATATTCATTTTACTGTTTTTCATTATTCATTATTTCTGTTTCAATTTACTGTCTCAAATAGGTAATAAAGTTGATAATATTCATCTCATATGAATTGTAGCTTTCATTTACAATTTGAGCAAATATTATGAAATGAGGAACATGCAGAAAAATATTAGTAAAGGAATGTGAATGCCAACCATAATTTAAATTAAAATATTAAAGTAAAAACCACCTATCCACATCTAATCAAGATACTGTCCTGGCTTCTGAGCCTTTGCTTAACAATAGGCTGATTGTAGAATTTGTACATATGAATCAAAATCCTGCCCTTATAAATGATAAGTAAGAAAAATATAATATTTACATAGCCTATTACAATATTCTTTGAATAGTTGACAGAAAAACTGTTAACTATGACTTACTACTCCACTCCCCTTACTTCTTCAATTAGTTTTTTCCAACAGTTCATCTGTCATCTTAGATATGACAAGACACATGTCAAAGAGATCCCTCCTATCCATGCATATCTATAAGTATTTAAATCTAATAATAGTTTGCTCATATAATTTATAGTTATAATTCTTTCTGTATATCACATACGTCGTTCCCTCATTTTATTTTAATGCTCTTCTTTCTGTTAAATCTTATTTGAATTAAATAACATTAAATATTACTGTAAACTAACTTTAACCTTTTATTATAGATTTATTCTCATATTTAACTTTGACTTAGTTATATTTTTTTTTTTTGGTGCTTGATTTTGGTCCTTATGCTGGCTTAATTTGTTAGCCGAAATGTTAACACCAGTAAATAAAATATAAATACCAAATTTATTTTTTATTCTGCATATATATTTTAAAACCTTATCGAAACCCTATTCATTTTTGTATGACTCCTGACAGCCAACTAATATCAATCATGTAACAATATTACCAATCAATTTTTCAGCTCGGTCAAGTTTCTGCTCACAAAGGAATATTGAATCTTCCAACCCTTTCTTTTCTTTGGATTTGGCTGCAAATTCATCATTCAAAGCTTGCAGTTTGTCTGTAACCTGGAAGTTTTTATTTTAATTATAGGAAAATAATGGAAAAAATTAATTTAATGTTTATGAAAAAAAATCATATTTTCTGTTTCTTTTCTTGTAATTCTGTAAATAAAATTAAGAAATAACAAGAAATTTATATTTGTTTGATTTATGTAATATTTTTTTAATATGTTTTATGTTTAGGAATCTGGCAATACTCAAAGAATGTGGGTGATTAAATTAATCATAGATAAAAATTCATGTTTCTTTCTTGTTCCAGGAAAGTAGATTTCACAAACTGTCTGTGGTCATTAGTAATCCAAAGATGAAGGAGAAAAAGACTGAGGCAGGCATTAAGGTTGAAAACTAGGAGTAGAGATTAGTGATGGGAATGGGATTCGATTTTGAAGAGAGGAGAGAAGGTGAATTTGTTAGATCAAGTGTTAGGTTAATCTGCTGAGAGTCCCCCCCCCCCCTCCCCCAATGAAGTTTGACAATGGATCAATGGATTCTAATGAATATTGAAGGCAATAAAAAATAAATGGCCTTATTGATCTTAAATACGAAAGCAGTATGATATAAATGGCCTTAATTATCTTAAGTACATGTGTATGTATATATATATATATATATGTGT
>KZ807026.1:322663-340657 GCA_000696205.2 Oncopeltus fasciatus
AGAGAGAGAGAGAGAGAGAGAGAGAGAGAGAGAGAGAGAGAGAAAGAGAGTGATTTTGGGGTGGGGAGAGGGAGAGAAATATACTGGAGGAAATTTATCATTGTAAAAATAGAGAGTTAGATTTTGGAATTGAAAATGCAGAAGAAGAAAGTAATGTCGGTAATTCCTGAATAAGTGCCAGACTACGGGGGGGATTAACATTAAGCAACCCGTTGAAACATTGAAGAAAAAAAACCTTCTCAATTACATCAGTGACCAGGAAGTTACTACCCTATCTGCTGAGATCGATTCTCAGAAGTGCCTCTTGGTGACCGATCATTTGATGCTCCATTGTTCAACATAGAAGACTGCCACTTTCGATTCTACAGCCTGTCTGAGCTGAGTGTGGTAACACTGGGAAAAGCACTTGGCCCCAATGATATCCATCCAAAGATGAACCACTCAATTATATTTATAATATGACAAAGTTATTAAGCCATCATTAGAAGTGAGGTGCCTGGGGGTGCCTTTAGGTCCGAGGTTCAATTTTGTTCCACATTTGAAGACGCTTCGAGATGAAACCATTGTGAGATTATCTTAATTAAGCAAAATGTACAGCAGTAACATGCTAGACCACTTTTAAAACCAATTTCAGAAATAGATTGTTGCTTTATAAAGCAACTTATCTTCCAGTGGTATTGTAAGCTGCACGATCATGGGCAGAAGAATAAAACTGCAATAAAAAACAAACTTTTGATTAAATCCCATCAAATGGCCCTAAAACTGGTTACTGGAACATATTGCACTGCATCTACAGTCTCTAAAGGCTATAGCTGGCCAATAGACCACAAAGTTGTGGTCTACCCTTTGTAGTTTGTATTATGCATTGCTTTACAATGCAAAATACAAACTGGAAAAAGGATTAACAGCAAAAGTAGGGAGTTGTGTTTTCCAATGCCCAAATGATTCCTACCAAGGTATTAAAAAAGAAGTTGAAGAAGTAACTTAGAATGAATGACAAAACACTGGAGCGAGGGAATGGAAGGGCGACACACAAATGAGTTTTTCCCGGATGTGAAAAACCCTCTTCAGATGGAATGGTTAGAGACTGATTAAACAGATCCTCACTGATTATGTGGACTGTAACTGTAAGTTCCATTTCTTCAACAGAAGAGGAATTCCAACAAACATAACGGAGTATACTAGGGTGTTTGCCATCTGATTTTGGACTGCTCTATCTTCAATATAGTGTATATAATCTGAGAGTAGATTAACTATAACAATATGTTATAGTTATAGTTGTGTTCTAATTTATTAAAACATAGATACTTAAAAAGTGGAAATTTCAAGAAATCAAAATTTGGTGAAAAATTTAGCTCTACAGAAATACAATAAAAGAAATTCTTTTTAAAGTCATATACTTTTGAATAGCAAAACTTTGAGTAAAACTTGAATTAAAACTCTAAGAAACAAAAAAGAAACTATAAAATTTAACTTACTTGACCTGCAGCAAAATCTAGTTTCTCTAATCCAGTTTCATATCTGTTCCTCAACATAGTAACTTGGTCAACTTTTTTTTGATAAAGATTCTGAAGTGTCATAATAAGTTCTAAATAAGAGGTTGGAGTCACATAATTCTTTCTTCTTAATGCTTGGAAATATCTAAAGATAGATTGCAAGAATATTTATTTTAACCATTTGAAAGACAAAATTATAAAATTATTTCTTTACTCAGAAAGCGAAGAAGACAAAAAAAAAAAAAAAAACAACAGCCCCCCCCCCAAAAAAAAATTAGCCAATTGAATATACATATTTATTCACTTTTGGCTAGAAACTATACTAGCCTAAAAACCTACTCTACTCTACTTTTGGGAGCATGGATTTTGAGTAACATAATTAGATTGTGAAGATGCATTTATTTGCATAAATATAAAAAATATTTACCGTTTCTTCTTCCGGGTTGAACCGTGTCAAATTGGTGTTATTTGCCGAGCTTTCGCACATCATGTGATGGCTTCTTCAGGGCTGAAAAGAGAACATTCTCTTTTCAGCCCTGAAGAAGCTATCACATGATGTGCGAAAGCTCGGCAAATAACACCAATTTGACACGGTTCAACCCGGAAGAAGAAACGGTAAATACTTCTGACGACCGTCGAAGCCTACGTGAACATATAAAAAATATGTTCTGACTTACTTTTTATTTTTAATTATTACTTCATAGAATTTATGGAGTGCTGTAGCATAAATTATAAACAAAATCTAAATAGGTTTCAAACCATGTCTCTCATACACAACAGTGTCACAACAATAAGAGTAACTTCTCAATAAAAAAATGCCAATTGACTGATAATTTATGCTTATAAGCTATCACACCAAAAATATCTAAATTTTAATTAATCACATTCCTTTTGTACAGTGAGTAAAAAATGTAAATAAAATACTTAGTGTAAACTATAGCCTTCATTCAAAATTTAGTCTCATTTAAAAGGAAATGCATAGAAGAAGAAAACTTAATTATCATCCTACCAAAGTTACTCAGATAACTACCTTAATAAAAAATAAAACGTAAGCTTTAGTAAAAACTAATAGATCTCAATCTCTTAGTTTTGTTAAAACTAACAAGATGTTTAAATAAAAAAGTAATAAACTCTATAATATATTTCATGTATAAACCAAGTGATACACTATCAGAGTTGGTTAACTATGATAGATCTAATGACTCTTCCCAGATACCATAAATGGAAGAGAAACTGAGAAAGTACCTTGTGCAGCAATTGGCTAGGTGCTTTGATCTTCCTTTACCAGTAATCTTTCACTGACTTAACATTTCACTCAACATTTATCTTATAAGCCTCATTTCTAATTGGAAATAAGATAGAGATAAATGTTTCCATAATATATTTAAAATAAAGTTTTAAAATTCCACGATTTTAAAATCCCTTTTGTTTAAGACTTCATTTTTTCCCACTTCACCCTTTTTCACTGTTAACTGCCACAAAATCCTAATCCTCTACCATAGACTTTGTCTTCCAACTCCAACCCCTACAACCCTCCCCATTGAGTCAAATGAAGATGGCCTGGGATTATAGTTTGTATTTAATCTGAGAGTGATGTCATTGGTCACCTTCTCTCCTCTTGTCATTTTTTTTAGTTCATTGTAATCAAATTAAAAATATTATTGTGTTAACATAAATGTGAAAAAGAATAAAAAAAAAAAATAAAAAATAGCGGTAGACTGCCGCTACATGGAGTGGGCTTGAAGTTTTATTTAAAAAAAAAATATAATCAGTCAAATTTTTCAGAAAATATGTTGATTGTCTGTTCCTTTTTCCTAATCTTGAAAAACCCCCACAAATTATTAATTCATTCATTTTAGTTGTCCTGGTTTATGTCTGGCTATGTTTAGTGTGGCTAAACAAAACCTACATAACACATACACAATAAAGAACACAACCTGATCACTAAACTACAAGACATTACAATCACAGAACAGACAAGACTTATATCATACGATATAAAAGACTTATAACCTTCCATACCAATAACAGAAACCATACTAAAAAACAGACTAACGGACCTTTACGATGAACAATTCATAGAAGAACTGACAGACATAACCTCAACAATACTAAAACAGAATTACTTCTTATTCGACAACAAACTTTACAGACCAACAGATGGATTAGGAATGGGAAACCCGACTTCCTCTGTACCAATGGAGACTTTTATACAACACCTAGAAGACACACACATTAAGAACCTTATAAAAAGATACAACATAAAACACTACTACAGGTATGTAGATGACATACTTTGCAAACTTTCACAAGACAATGGAGAAGACATATTAACAGACCTAAACAACTTACATCCCAACATCACATACACAATGGAGAAAGAAAGCAACAAAACAATCAACTACCTCACCATAACTATTACAAGAACGGACTACAGACTAACCTACGGAATATACAGAAAACCGACAGCCACTGACACCACCATACAAGCATCATCAAATCACCCCACACAACATTGCAGCATTCAGACATTTAATACAACGAATGAAGACAATCCCACTCACAAAAGAAAACTATGACAAAGAACTACGATATACGCAATTGTGCACAACATCGGATACAAACAAACCACTATAGACAAACTACTTACCAAATACAACACAAAACACACACGAACAGACAACAAGAACAGGCAAATCATAGATTCACAATAACATATACAGGAACTGAAACTTACAAACTTACAAACCTATTTAGAAAAGAAGGTATACTCACAGCATTAAAAACAGACAATACACTGAAACGCAACCTACACACCAACAACAAAAAGACTGAAACATTCAACACCAGCAGAGTATACATAAAGACAGTACATGTAACCAGACATACATAGGACAAACAGGACGAAAACTCAAAACGAGATTTGATGAACACCCACGATCATACAAAGGAAATAAACGGGACTCCAACTACGCAAACCATCTGCAAGACAACGGACATGACCTCACCGACATACAAACAACCACGACGATGCTACATAAACAACAGAAGGGACGAAAGATGGACATCTTAGAAAATATGGAAATTTACAAAACAAGGACCACTGAAAATAACATTATTAACAAACAACTTAACTCACAATCTGACACCATATTTAGACCGCTACTGTTACTAAAACGAACACACAAATGTAAATGAACAGACAACACACAAACCGACAACAACACAAAAAGACATAAGACAGTATAATCCATAGGCAGACACTATCAGACACAAACACATTTACAAAAAACTTTCGGAACACTTAGAAGACCTCAACAAAGGAGATTACAACTAATCCCTGCTTCAACCAATACCTGAAATAATGGACACTGACCCTTATAACTTGTGCGTTTGTCAGACTGCGAAAGGCTAATCCACCTAAGACCAATCTTACAAAAGAAGAACGCTTATCTTTGGCAGACTTGAGGAAGCGTGAAGACTTGGTCATCATACCATTGAATAAGGGCAGCTCAACTGTGATTATGAAGCAGTACATGGAAAAGATGAAGGCACTGCTCGATGACGGTACTAACAAGAAGCTTGATAAAGATCCCACGAAAAGCATTAATCAAAGTTTAATGCTCATTATAAACCCCAGCAAAGACAACCGCATGAAACTAAAACCTCTCAGGATTTCAGACCCCGTGCCTCCTAGACCTTATGGGCAATGGAAAATTCATAAAGAAGGCATACCTATGAGGCCCATAGTCACCACGATTGGTTCACCATCTTACAACATAGCAAAATACATAACAGAGAAATTGAAGCCACACATAGGGAAAACTGAGTACCACATAAAGGATTCCAGACATTTCGTCGATATTCTCAGGACTACTAGAATCGATGAGCAAGACATCCTTGTGAGTTTCGATGAGAAGTCCCTCTTCTCTAATTTGCCTGTGGCAGAGACTCTGGCACTGATGAAGAATCTTCTGACTGAGGAGGAATTAAAACTCGTGGAGATATGTTTAAGATCTACCTACTTCCTCTTCAACGGGGAGTACTATTCACAGCTCTATGGTGCAGCCATGGGATCGCCTCTAAGTCCTATTACAGCGGACTTATACGTGGAAGCATTTGAACAAAGGGCTCTTGCCTCAACTTCCAAAAAGCCTGTGTGCTGGTACAGGTATGTAGACGACACCTTTGTTATTTGGGGGCACGGCCACGAATCTGTGGATCTGTTCCTCAATCACTTAAATAAAATTCATACCAGAATACAATTCACCATGGAGCTGGAAGAGGATGGAAAATTACCCTTTTTGGATGTGTTGGTAGAAAGAAACAGATGCAGCCCCAGTCACTCAGTATACAGAAAACCCACACACACACACACAGACAGATATCTTCACGCTAACTCGCATCACCACCCGGCTCAGAAGGGAGGGGGTCATAAAAACCCTACTCAACAGAGCAGAGACGTTGTCAGAAAAGATTCAACTACCCAGAGAAAGAAGACACTTAAGGACCGCATTTATTAAAAACGGCTATGGAAATTATTATAGTATTATGGTTATAAATTAAGTCAGAACTGGAAACCGGCTTTATTTCAGAGGAAACAAGTTAGGGGAGCTTCTATTGGCACCAGATATATGACTAGCTGTTCCAGAGAGTTGACTCAGAAAGCCATGCCCATTGGGAAGCAGCAGCCAATAGGAAAGCAGGAGATTCCCTGGAAAAAATGAACAGCCAATTGGAAGGCAGGCTGAGATCGAGGTCTGAACGAAGAGGGGTATATAAGGCCCCTGCACCTAGCGACACTCTCAGAAATACAAGAAAATTATATGTTAATAAAAAAAAAAAAAGACGCTCTAATTCTCCATTCAGCTCTGAACAAGCCATCACATGATGTGCGAAAGCTTGGCACCTAAAAACTCCAAGACACGGTTCAACCCGGAAGAAGTATTGGTAAATAGGTAATAAATTCTTCAAACTGTCCCTGCACCCTCCCTTACCCTTAATGAATTGACCTAAATTTCCTCTAATTGTACCTTTGAATCCCTACTATCCGATTGAAACTCACCACAGCCCTTACAGTTATACCATTCCCACATTTTAATTAAGCAGATTTCTCTCCACTTACTCATTTCTATGTTTTCTGTTCAATTTTTTCAGCTTTAATTAATGGTTATTCTATTTCTTATAACAAAGCAGTATAATTACGAAAAATACATATAATGGACTTATACCTTTCAGAAGCATCTTTAACTGTAGTATGGAACATTTTGCACATTGTTACACAAGTTTCCTTCAAATTTTCATTGATTGACATTTCACCCAAAAATTTTTGGGCAACTTTCTCCAGTGCATCTTCAGGCCAAGCAGTAAACCTAAATTTAAAATGTATGAATTAAATGTTAAGTAATAATACTTCTATCATAAAGTATATCAAACAGTCCAGATGTTAGTAAGCTTGACTCGTTTGAAATTGAATGATTTCTAATGAACATTCGAATATTTTCTATCAGGTCCAAAAGTTACTATTTTAATTATCAGTTTTGACCGTAAACTAACAACCAATAGGCTTAAAGTAGTTTACATTTATAGGATAAGTATCAGTTCATTTTCAGAAATTTGGAAGACTGAACTGAACTAATAAAAAAAATTAAAATTAACTAGAGCATTTGCTAATATGGAAAAAGGCAACTAAATACCTTTATAATTACAAGAACCAAGGCTTTTTTTTGCCTTTGTGTTCTCACCAATATTTTTCCTAGTTATTCAGTTAGCTGATAGAACAAAAACAATTGTCAACAGTAAGGTTTCTGATTTTTTATATTTGTCAACATTGATTTTTTATTTATACTTTGTGTTCTAACTTTTAGTGAGTGAAATGGTGCATATAAACCAATAGTGTGTTGACTTTTTATTTTATATATAATTGGATGTAATACTGCAGAAATTAAATATTTTTCTATAATGCTATTGAAAAAGAATTGCTGTACCAAACATGTTTTTGGTAAAAATTGATTTGATAAAAGATTTCTTGGTATGCGATTTGGTCTTTTTAAATCAGGTAAATAATTATAGTTTATGTTTTCAAAGTTATAAATAATAGGATAGCCAGCCCAAAGTTCTGCATATTTTAACCAAGTAAAAATGTTATTGGCTCTAATAAATCAAATCAGAAAGGAATCCAAAACTTTGAACGTTTGAGAGGTGAATGGACAAAGGATAAAAGATAATGGAGAGGAAATAAAAAAATAAATATATTTACCAGTCTATAGTACAGCAGTTTATAAGGGAAGGAAACATTCTAAGCCTAACTCTAAAAGCCTCACCAATTGGAGACATCGCCAAAGCACAGTGTAGGTTTGCCTTTACTCGATCGATAAAGAAATTGAACAATGCTAATGGTGTAGTCTCAATTTTTTTGGGCTGAAATTAAACTTGTTATTTTAATATAGGCTAAATAAGAAATTGAAAATAATAAATTTATTTTTTTTTAGAAGTCTTGGTTAAGCAGTATAAAATATATGTAATATTACATACACTTTCTCTTGCTGCATTGGTCATTTTTTCAAGTATTTCAGCTTTTTCTTCACCAGCAAAAAGATTTGGAACATCACCAGAATTTAAAATCATGTTGATGTCCTCAATGAAGCCCTCATCTTTAATTTGAGAATCAGTAAACAAAAACACTTGAGGTTTAGCTTCAATTCCTGCACGCTTTAGGAGAGTTCGTAAATCATCTCGCCACTCAGAGAAACCATAATTACGAACAATTTCAATCTGAAAAATATAGAAAATACTATGTTAAAACTGAAAATTTTTACTACTATAAAAACAATATAAATATTGGTAGGGTAAAGAATCTTAATATCCCAGTTTATTCACAAAAATTTCTTTTTCCAAAGTTCTCAACATTTTCCTATTAAATAAAATTTTTAAAAAATGTGCATTTTTTATTATCTGTCAATATTTCAGTTTATATTGTAAGCCATCTTCAGGGCTATCATGCAAAATGCATTTGATCTAGGTGGCTACACATCCCCTCATTCATGATAGAGAATGGAAAGTAAGGTCATTTTTTTCGGAGAGGGGTTTGGTTTGGGAAGTGGAAATGTAGAATTCGTTAACAAGTTCTTTTATGTTGTGTATAAGGAAATCATTAGAGAGAAGGATGTAGGATGAAGAATGTCACACGCTTAATATTTATGTTGTGGAATGTCTTGTCAGAGAGTGTGAGTGATCTATAGATGAGATTTGGTCATATTTATTTTTGATGATGAGGGTGAGATTAGTTGTAAGTGTGCTTTGTGTACCAGTCAGTGAAGATAGAGCCATTACTGTTACGAATGATAAGGGAGTCTAGGGAGGGGAGTTGATAGTCAGACTCAATTTCTATGGTGAATTTTTTGATGGGGGTGATAGGAGTAAGGATTTGAGGGGTGAATAAAGTAAGGATTTGAAGGATTATTTTTATAGATTGAGAATGAGGAACAGGTGATCAATATATTTTTTAAGGAACAAGATGTTGTTTAAAAAGGATGGAAGGATGGATTCTAGGAGGTCATTTAGGTTAATATTTAAAATATCAGGAAGATTATTTCCCATAGCCAGACCGTTAATCTGGTTAAAGAAATTTCCTTGGTAAAGGAGATACCCAGAAGTACAACACAGGGAACGAGACTCGATGTAAGTACCCGGTAAGAGTGGTGTGGTCTTAGATTGTAGTGCAGTGATTAAGAATTTGGAAGGTTTTGTCAATGGGTATGTTAGTGAAGAGAGATTCGGAATTTATCTAGGGTGCCGAAAGAGTGTTCCCAATATTTCTTACCCTTAAGGCAGACGACCTTATAGAGGATAAATATAAAGTAACTTCAAAACATATATTTATATTAAGATATCGAGTTATAAATCAGCATTTGATGTAAAGAAAATTCTTTCCTGCTGAAAATAAACATAGGGACTCTAACCTGAATTTAATTTTTTAAAAGTACTTTTAAGTATGCTGTTAGTTTATATCACAAACATTAGGTAGGAATGACATAAGAAAATTCCTTGTAGAAATTCTGGTTACAAATAAATAAATATAATGCTCGTAAATCTTTAGTTTGTATTTTTAGAATCAATTTCTGGAAAATTGCTATGCCAAATTTTTATCATAAAAAATATCAGAATTGATTATTTCAAAGTCTTGGACTATCTGGGGCTACTAGGCTTAATAGGTGACTGAAGCTGTATATATTATATTTATTCATGTGTTAGAGACAAATGTAAGGAAGTAGATCTGTCAGATATTGAACAATCAAGCATTAAGTACTCCGAGGTTAACTTCTTAAAGAAGTTAAAATAAACAAAATTGCCTGCATCTGTTAACTATGATATTGTGTGGAAACCATAGAAATAGCAAGACAGAGTTGTCAATGATATACTCTCCAGATGTTTCTATGTATTGATAGAATGTGTATCCTTCTAGGACCCCAGGAACATTCCAAAGGTTCATATTAGGACAATGGATTTTTGTTAATTTCATCAATGGCCTCTTAGTCATCCTCAATATCCTGAATTCACTCTCTTACAAGCTGTACTGTAATATATGCTTTATGGGCACCATTTCTTTCTAAGATCTAAGAATTTTTCATTAATAGTAAAGTAAAAAAAGCAATCAAAGAAGCAATAGAAAAGCCAATAGGGAAGGTAAGAAACTGATTTAAAACTAAATTTAAAAAGACCTAAACTAAAAAGCATTATCACAGAGTAAAAAAACATAGCAACTGTCACCCAAAATAGTAACTGGATAAATACCTCTGGGGAACACATACTACTAAGAACCAATCAATGGATAAGCAGACTTAAGCCCAGACCAGACTCCAAGTTGGAATGGCCTCTTATTATATCAGTTAGTCCAAGAAAAGCCATCACAAGATGAGTGAAACCTTAGAAAGATACAATTTTTAGCTTGTTTGGATAAACAGGGAACCCTACATGAACATATATGACTTCTATATTAATATAGACAGATACTGATAGTAATTCTAGTACAATTAGGGTCATTGACCATTGAGAAGTGATTTTGATAAATTTAAGTATGCATTGTGCTTTCATGTGGTACCCTTTGAGTATTTTAAAAATAATTTATATAAAAGCAAAACCAAAGTTCTGTTGGCTAGTAATATATTTGAGTAACAAATTTGCTCACCTGGAAAAGATGGAAATCTGCCATGGACGCAGCGAGCTTAGTACAGCTCTGTCTTCCAGATCCTCCAATACCAACGAGCAAGGCATGCCCATTATCCTGAAGTAAAACACGAGAAATCCTAGAAACATGCTCAATAGCAAATTTGAACATGACAAGTGACATAGGGACTCTTGAAAGCAAGTTGTATTCATAAAGGTAATAATTCATTTTTTCTTCTAGAACATTCAAATCTGGAATCTAAATATAAAATAATTAATAAGTGCAAGTTTACCATTTGGTAAAGACAGTCAGTCTTGACAGTCCCTTTCATTTATTAAAAAGTCCAATATTCTAATACCTCATCATAAATTTTATTTTCGGCATCTGGATCATAATAATTCCCAAAAAACAAACTTCTGAGATGCTCAACTTGAAGCTTTTTTTCTCCTTCTGGAATAAGGTCAGCTAGAAATTGCTCCATATTCGACCGAATGTGATAATAGCAAGCATTTTTTACAACTTCAAACAGGAGAGTTCTGAAAATCAATTAACAAAACAACTAAAAAAAATATTCCAAAAAGATAGAGGAAAATTTTATTCTCACTCAATTCCAAGAAAAACCCCTGCCTAAACACTTCTCGTTATTATTTTAATACATTTTTGTTATTATAATGTTTATTACTTTGAAGCTGGTGATAGAACTACAAGGGATGTCCAGAAAGTAAGTGTACTAAATTTTTGTAGGTTATAACATTTTTTATTTGAACAAAAATAAATGACTTGTTTACATTAGCATATATCTAAGCTATTTTTCAACATAATCACCATTCCTCTCAATGCAGGTGGTGTACCGGGGTATCAATTTTTTGATGCCCTCCTCAAAGTTGTTTTGTGCCAATCCCTTCGTCCAATTCTCCACCTCATCCTACACCTCTTTTTCCTAAAAATCTTTTTCCACCCATGTGCAGCTTCAGGAAGATAAAGAGGTAGTAATCTGATGGTGCTAGATCAGGGAAATGCGCATGATGGTCCAAGACATTCCATTTAAACGAGGCGAACAGATCTTTCATGGGGCTAGCCCTGTGTGGCATTGTCGTGCAGCAGGCAGACTCCCTTTGTCAGCATACCTCTCCTTTTCTTCAAAATAACCCACCATCATTTTTTCCTAAGAAAGGGAATAGAAAGAAAGAAAGAGACCCTAATCTCACAGTATCTTGCAGCATTGATGGTCTACCCTTGAGGCAAATATTCAATAAGAATTATGTCTTGACAGTCCCAAAACACGGATGCCATGATTTTCCTGAATGAAATTGTCGCTTTGAACTTTTTGGCAAAGGATGAAGAGGTGTGACACAGAGTGTAGTAGGCAACCCAGTAACGGTGGAGAGGAGAAGTCCATCGCCATGAAGTGTGTAGCGTCTCAAAAACTCTTGCCTATGCTCTACTCCATTCAATTTGTGTTGGTCTGTCAGTTTTTTTGGGACCCACCTTGCCAACAGTCTGGCATTCGTGGGTTTCTATGATGATTTCATGTACCAGAGATCAGATTTGTGGTTGCAGAAAATTCATCCACAGTCAATCTTTGATCATCACAGATCGCTTTTTCGATTTTTTCCAAAATTTTGTCAGTCACAATTGAAGGTCTTCCGCTCCTCTGATCATCAAGCACTAATGTATGACTGTTTTTAAACTCCCAACACCACTTGAACACACTTGTACGATTCATAGCTTTATCACCATATGCAGTTTGCATCTCATTAAAAACCTCAACTGGAGTTAATCCCTTCCGAATGAGATAACTGATAATACTGCGTATTTCATACTTGGCGGGAGATTGGATTGACATTTCTCACTAAATATGTTGCTGCATCTACAGTTCTCAACCTACTGACCTGGAAGTGGTCTTGTTGTGGAGTGGAGAAATCACGCTATGTGGCAGTGCTCCAAACATGTGGAAAACAATTTCCTACCACAGTGCTGGAAAACAGTCACAGTACACTTACTTTCTGGACATGCTTCGTTGATCTATGCAAATAGTATATTAAATGTGTAACTTAGATAAGATGATAATAATTTGAAATTCTGCCAGAGTTCCCTTATTTGAGCATTATTTGCAACGAATTTCTAGTAACTACGATTTTCCATTTTAAAATTTCTTAACAAAATGCAAAAGATCAAAAATGCAGGAAAAAAATTTATTGCTTGACTAATTTCACATTCTAAGACATCTCTTCAGGATCATAAAATATTTAATAAAGACAGACCTTCATAGGAAAGTTATGTCAAGACTCCAATTTTAAAATTGAAATTCAAAACAATTTAAAAAAATTTTTGTCAAGAGATACGGAATTAAATTCTCTAAAAGGTTGTTTTTATGCTTAATTGACATTTCTTTATTGTTTTACTATAAAATAGGCACAAGATACTAATTTTTTTTTAATATATGGTGCATCGACTGCTCATGGGAGATACTAATTATGTTAAATTTCTAAAACTTTTACTTGATTCAATAATTTATTTATTTATTTTGACAGTCTTATGTTATATTTAAAAATAATTCTTTTTGTACCCATTTTCTTACAAAGTTTTTTATTGTTTCAAGAAAAATCAGATTTTAATCTCAAAAGAAAGTCTGTTAGAAAATACAAACATTTCTAAAATTAATTAAAAAATTACACATTTTAAAGGATTAATTAATCATATTAAATTGAGAAAGAGAGAGTGAAAATTGAAAAACAATAAATAAATAATATAATTGAAACTTTAATGGCCAATCAAATAAGATTAAAAATGTGACAAAAGCCATTAAATATAGATATAAATAAGAATAAATTATTATTTTGACTCAAAAGCCTAAAAGAATTATGAAGAGAAGAAATTAAATCACCGAGACTGGCTTTCAAAGGGCAAGAGAAGGAGAGGCATGAGGAGAACTATCTCACATTTTACACCAATGTAGACTAAAAAGAGTCAGGTAGTCTGACCAGGTGTTTCATTTTTTTAGTACGTCTGTATGTATGGTAAATATGTATGTTTGTGTTTTGTTATTGTATTAGTGGCTATTTTTGTAATAGATATTTTAGGCGTTGTTTTGAAATACGTTTGTAACACACAGTCAGGGAAGGATCTCTGGATGCAGTCTTTGCTGCTCTACACATACATGTTATAGGTNAGTAAATCTACAATTTTGAGGAAGTTAGTTATTTTCAAAACTATATATATATATATAAAGTATAGATAGAAAATGAAGCACTCGTGGCTGCGATATATAATAATTAAGAACAGGGGGGATATAGAGGAGGAGGATGAGGGATTCCAGACGTGCAGCTACCAAGGCCCTAGCATCCGAGTCACCACTGTGACACAGTCTCTCTTCACTCCTCACCGACGAGGGGCAAGAGATTCCCGAAAATTTTACTGCTTGTGATTTTTTCTTTTTGAGTGTGCACTGCACTGTCTATCCCACCTGTTCTTGATTACTATGTACACACACACACACACACATACATATACATATGTATTTTTCATTACATTAATTATAATAAAATATATTGATCATTATTCAATTTAAACCTGTTCTAAACTACTCTTCTGATTCATCCTATACCAGTAAAACAAAAATATGCATTCATATAAAATGTTAGTAAATTGAATTTTCATCCTATTATTTTTTCAGAACTGTAATACATACTAACAATTTTTCAATTTAGCCCTTTTAATTTACCCTTCCCCTTGACAAATTTCAGGCATTAATAAACTAGTCTAATAGTTTATAGTAAGAAGCTTAAATACCTAAAAGTGATTTTTTTTTTTAAGTTGTGAGTGCTATAAGGCATAGATATAAAAATAAATAAATAAGTAAATACATTTGAGTGTGTGTGTGTGTAATGTATGAATGTCTACATCAGTATATCTATGAATCCATAATTAGTTTTGATAGAGTTTCTATTGTTAAAAAAATTAAAGAGATGTCACACCAATGAGTATTAATATATGTTTAAAGAGAGAAAACTGATTTCTACAGCTGAAAATGCATTGGAAGATCCTGTTTTGATAGTTCAGTTTTAAAAATTTGTAAAATAGTTGATTTTGTAAAAGATAGGTTATATCATTAGTTTATACAGAGAAATTGTTTTAATTAAAATAAAACTATTGAAGCACTGAATAAAATTGTTTAATTGAATTTGAAGTAAAAAATTGTACTACATCAAAAAGAACAGTTCTATATTAAAAGAATTAAGAAGAGATCCGAAGGCCTTATTATGCCATGGTTGCCCTAATCTATTATTGTTCCCTTATTTTATAAGGCAAGGCTCATACAGACTATAAGATAGATTTTTCTATATAAATTACCAATCAATTAAATGAAAACTTTTATTTTAAAAAGAGTTGAAAACTGAAAATTCCCTTACCTGTCGGATTGCTCTACAAGTCTATCATAAAAAACTCTGAATGTTTCATGCACCCACAAGCGCATAACCTTCTCAGGTTCAGGTGCTCTAGTTGCAGGCAAAAGGAGTAAGCCTCTAATAACTCGTGAAAAATCTCTCAAATTAAAAGTGTAGTGAGATTTTGTTGGAGTAGGTAGAAAATTCTCCATGGCTTTGTAATAAACTTCCATTGTTGCAAATACTATAGTCTAAAACAAACAAAGAAGTTTAGGAATAGAGTTCTTACACTACATATAATTATTCTCTGATATTTCCCATATTAACCTTCTATATTACTTACAAAAACTTCATATTTAAATTGGCCATAAATAAAAAAATATTTTAAAAAATTATAAATTTTGGTAGAGTTGAACAACCGAAGTCAAACTACTATCTTGATTGGGCAGCTAAAAACAATTCATAAACCTCTTTCAAGAATACTCAGATAATTAGTTGAATTAATAGTTAAAAATCTGGAGTGTCTGCAGCTCAACTTTTCCATACATCTTGTACAAACATAAGTTAACTTTCAATATGATACTTAATATAGTAATATTAATCTTAATAATAATAACATTAATCAATCGAAAAATAACTCAAGAAAAATTTATATTAAGATTTCCTCTTCATGCATGAACAGGCTGGTTAAGTATATGATTATGATATACATGTTTCTGAGGGTCACTTCCAAATCATGATGCTTTATCAAATGTTATTTATTCCCATTGAACAAGTTTACCATGTTTGTATTTATTGTCTGCTAAATGTAATTAAATATCAAATTATTATCATCTGTAAGGTTCTTTATTTTTTCTATATATTATTTTTATTTTAACTTACAGCATAGCCCATTTCTAAATCAGTAAATTTTTATAAATAGCAATATACCTCCTATGATTAATTTTTCTTTTGTATTTTGAAATGTACTTATACAACCTTCTTCCTTCTTTCTTTTTATTGGAATTGAAATGAAAATAAGTTTAGGAAACCTTAAAACCAAAAGGGACAATGAAACTTTAATTCATATCTTGAAATGATTTCTAAAGTTCACTTATAAAATAAAAAGCTCTAAAATGTAATAACTATGCAACTACAATAACATGACACATAATGATATCTAAAAAAATAAAACACATGTCATGAATTATAACTAATAACTAAAATATTTTAATTACTATTACTATTTTTCTTAATGATTATGGTACAATTAATAATAATTTCATTGGAAGAATATTTATTTATAATTATTTAAAACTGCATAATATGGCACAATGTATATACAAAAATGAAAAATCCTTCTGTATAGTTACTTCAGAAGTAGAAAAAATATTTGTAAAAAGTCTTCAATCCATTAAACAGCTAGCTATAAAAAATTAGATATCAAAGAAAAAAATATAATATAACTTTTAACCAAAGTTAAATGTTTATAAGAGCTAAAAATTTCAATAAACATACCTTACTTAACCGACAAATACTTTCTGGAAACCCTTTTTGGAAATGCCAATCTAATATGGCAGTAAATATTTTAGTAAGAGTAGATTCTCTAAATGAATCCATACCAATAACATTCATGTGTCTCGTAAACCGGGAAGTAACAATATTAGAACTTCCGCCTGGGGGTAACATTGCCCCCACAAAAATCTGAAAACATATTAAAGTTTTAAAAAAAAATATAACTGAGATTTAATGCCACAAAAATCTTACAAATAGGTAGACAATTGGCCAGTAAGTAGATACCATTTATATATTATATACAAATAAGAATTTATTGATTTAATTGATCAAATATAGCTTGAGAGATTACAGACTGAAAAATGGACAATTTATTGCCAACCCCTGGTGAAAGAAGAAGCTATGCAGCTGCTATATTAATTATTATTACTATTTTTCTTAATGATTTTTGTATTAATATTTTTAATTTCTTTTGAAAATTTACTTATAATTATTTACAACTGTAATATGCCACAATGTATATACAAATAAACATTCCTTCTGTAGAGTTACTTGATAAGGAAAACAAATATTCAAAAATTCTTTAATCCACTAACCAGCAAACTATGAAAAATTAAATATTTTTCAGTGAAGGAATTATAATAAATGAGGAAGAGAAGTTAGCTTTTAAAACACACACACGTTTAAGTGCTTATATGTGAGAATAATTTTAGATTAATTCTCATTAAAAGTTATTTCATTTAATTGCTATTAACTTAGCACTATAAAAAAAGAAAAATTACACTAAAAACTTCAGATTTGACTACCATTGCATTAAAAGAAAAAAAAATGTAGGTCAAATTACAATATCAAAAAGTTAAAATTTCTAAAACCTCAACTTTTAATTATTAAAAGAAGATTTAGTCCATATTTTTAATTATATATTTTCCTCTTATAAAAGTTACTTACAATATCAACCAGATCAATTCGAGTAGTGGTTTTAAGATCATACCAGTGTTTATGATCAATCCACTGTCTCAAAAGTTCAATAGGAGGTTGAGCTCCGTAAACCTCTTTCAAAGGCATACTGAGATCATCTACAAATAGTACACAGGTTTTTCCCATGGAAGGACCATATACACCTTTTCTTCTCCTGGGAAAAAATTTGTATAAGCATGATGAGCAATAACAATCTATAATTCTTCAAGCATCATTGCATGTTCATCCATGTTGAAAATATCATATAACATTCTTACAGTTGTTTTCTGCAGTTTACAATGTGAACAACCACCCTGGGGAGATTTCTCCACTCAACACCATTGGTACATATCATTTTGTAATATGT
The DNA here is from genome assembly GCA_000696205.2 of Oncopeltus fasciatus. NCBI lineage: Eukaryota > Metazoa > Arthropoda > Insecta > Hemiptera > Lygaeidae > Oncopeltus > Oncopeltus fasciatus. The sequence continues at coordinate 340,532 of KZ807026.1, forward strand.
TTTATTCCTAACCATAGTTAATTTTCTTACATATCCTTTTTTCTTGTTGTACAGATATTTCAATTTTTATGCATTACTGTTATTTGTGTGTATTGTCTTTTTAGCCCTGATGATGGCTTACTAGGT
>KZ807026.1:340903-352548 GCA_000696205.2 Oncopeltus fasciatus
TAAAATTAATAATATTAAAATTATTTCTATGCATAAACTAGATCAAACTAAATGGTTAAGGTAATTACAAAAGTATTGTAAATGAGCATTAGACAATTAGAAGCATATTGAATAAATGAAGAAGGGAAGAGAAGATGGTACCTGTCTAGTTTTGACATAATAATTTCTTGCGTTTGATTAGCTGAGGTTCTTGCAGAAAAATTTATAATGTTAGGAAGATATTTATCTCTTGAAAGTGACATAAGATTGTCCAATACAATAGCTGATTTTCCTGTTCCAGTAGGTCCAACAAAAAGTACTGGTATTTGTGACATCAAAAATGTTTTAAGAAAAAATCTCTGTCGAGCCATATCATCAGTCTGTACAATCAACTCAGCAACCTTAGAGAAATTTCAAAGTTAAATAGCTATACATGCAATTATTCCTTTTTTAGTAGTATTCAGCTTATAATTAAAGGAATTATATTTCTGTATAATAAAAAATTTTAAAATCTGCTGTTGAAAGAAAATGAGATCCCCATTATCTTTATTTATTTTTTATGTAAAACAGATTTACATAGTAAAACAGAGAATGGTTGTTTTAATGTCCCTTATCTCTTGTAATCATTATTATTATACACTGCCGGACAAAATTAAAGGATCACTTACAAATATTTATATTATTATTACATAAGAGATAAAAATAGAAATTCCATTGCCCCAGATGGAATACAACATTGTGTTGTATCTTATCCAGTTAATCCTGTACCTGTTTATATTCCCACCCGTTTATGGAGAAAAGGGTCAGTTAATCCACTTCTTTTCTTTCTTCCTATCAGTAAATGGTTAGTTGTTAGCAAAGATTCATCTTATTGAAGATTTTCTAACATTTAAGAGACTTTAGTTTTTACTTGTGAGTTTAGTAAGAACGTTGTGATGGCCAACAGAAGAGCATTGACCGAAGAGGAATCAATTCGTGCTGTTGCTTTGAGTGAAGAAGGGTTTTCTCAAAGGCATATTGCGCAACGGCTCCAGCGGTCACAATCCGTAGTGTCCAGGGTGCTTAATAGGCACCGTCGAACTGGAGGGCATACAAGAAGAGTCGGACAAGGCCGTCCGAGGTCAACTTCCCACCGTGACGAGAGATTTTTGCAACTGCATGCTCTTCGGGATCGCCGATCAACTGGTAACAGTCTGCGTGGTCTCCTCCAGAGGTTCAGGAATGTGCAAATTTCAGAGCGAACCGTGAGAAGACGACTCAACGATTATGGATTGACCTCCCATCCTTCAGCTACTGGACCTCTTCTCTCCAGGGAACACCGGGTTGAGCGCTTGAGGTTTGCTCGGGAGCACCTAAACTGGACTCAGGAAGATTGGAGCCTCGTATTATTCAGCGATGTGTCAAGATTCTGTCTCCGATCTCCAGATGGACGGGAAAAGGTATGCCGAAGGCGGGGAGAGAGGCATGCTCCATGCACTTTTTTTCCAAGGGTTGCGTTTGGTGGTGGGTCAGTGATGGTGTGGGGGGGCATAAATTTAAACTCCCGTACAGAGTTGGTTCTTGTGAACCGTGGCTCTATAACTGCTGACAGGTACATTAGGGAGGTACTTGAGCCACATGTAATACCTTTCGCCAGAAATATCGCAGGTAACTTTATTTTTATGCACGATAATGCCCGACCTCACGTTGCTCGATCAGTGCAAAATTTCCTCAGACAAGAAGAAATTGACGTTATGGTTTGGCCACCCAGAAGTCCAGATATGAACCCAATAGAGCATGTATGGGACATGCTTGGAAGACGTGTCCGCGCCCGAGACCCACAAAATTTGGCAGATTTAAGGGAAATGTTAGTGGAAGAGTGGAACAACATCCCAGAACAACATGTAAGAGCCCTGGTCGCTGGAATGGGCAGGAGAATGGAAGCAATTATCAGAGCTAGAGGTGGGAATACCAATTATTGATCGTTTTCCTCGAATTCTTCCTTTTTATTCAGTTTTGTTATTTCATTTCATTTCAAAGATTTACTTTTTCATTTTGAGACTGTAGGACATTTTTATTTTTTGATTTGTTTTCCTATTAAAAATTTCTAGAAAAGAATTTTTTATTTTTTATTACCCTTATAATAAAGTGTGACTTCCAAAGAAAAAATAATATTTTCAAAAATACCCTATACAGTTCAGTAATTTCAAAATATTGAAGTGATCCTTTAATTTTGTCCGGCAGTGTAGATATACTATGAAGCACTTGAAGGGTTTGAGGATATTATATTTTTGAAGGTATTTTTATTCATCTACTTATTCAAAAGTTATTGGGCAATGAAAATAGAGATTCTCAAAGGTCAATCAATTTTTTCATCGTTTGTTATTATTTATAGAAAGTGAAAATTCAAGCACTGGCTCATAAAAAATTGTACGGTTTTTATAATAATAAGTGTTTAAGAATGCCTGTGCCACAATTGATTAGTACATTTCTGCTCAAGCAATTTTTATGTTAATAATGAACCTTATCTTGGACAGTCAATTGTTCTAAAAGCCTATGGAATATTAAAAAATTTAGGCAGATTGTGAAACATTTTATTACTAAAACAAACATGAATCTAAAACAGTATTGAACCATTTACATAAAACTGGATATAAAAATAAACTTAATACTTGAGTTTCATATAAACTAACAGAATAAATAAATGGACCAAGTTTACATTTGTGCAATACAGCAGAAAGCTGAAATTAAATAAAATCAAGCCATTTTAAAAATTATAAGTGATGATAAATGAGTGAATGACTACGACAATAATGTGCAAAAACGTTTGTTGTCAAAGCCTGGAGAAACTATGGCTGGATTGGTGCCCAGAAAGGTGATGCTGAGTGTTAGGAGGGATGGAAAGGAATTATTTTCCATGTGCTGCCTGATGAATTTTATATAAGAAAATTTGATTTTAAAAAAACCATCAGAAGAATTTTCAATAATAACTGAAAAAGTCTGAGATGTGGTAGATGTGAAAACAAAACAGATTTTCACTTATCACTTTTGAAAAAATGAGGAGAAAAGGTCAGCCCTCACACAAGCTTGCAGAGAAAATGTGGCCCTCCCTCCCCACCTTCATATTTTAAAAATATATAAACCTTAATTTGTGTTTTTATAAATTTAGGATATAAATTTTAGAATAATATAATTTACATATATTATCTTTTATAAATGTAAGTAATAAATATATAACATAGAAAATAGATGATTAAATTATAAATTAGAATATAGAAATATGTCTTTTATAAATGTTTTACATAAACTAACATAAAGAAAAGATAATATTAATTTTCCAATTTGGTACACGTCTTTCTTTTTCCACTTTCAGTTATTAATGAAATAAGTTAAAAGTTTGTGTGCTTGAGTACTGAATTTGTATTCTGGACTTAAAAAAAAAGAAAAAAAAAGAGGATTTGCTGAACTCTCCTAGTTATTTCTTAAATATATTTAACAATATGAATTTTATGTGTAAAACTATGTAGATAGAATCGTTATAAGATTATATTTCACACTATTGTTTTATATATTTCTTCTTTATAATATAAAACAAAAATATAAGTGCCTTTCAATTAGGATGAACCTTCCTATCAACCAATTTCAAACATGTAAAAACTTATCTAGGTAATGGTATGGGCAAAACAATGCTTAAATAATAATTTTTTTTCATTTGCTTATTTTAAAATTCAGAGCTATTGTTTTACACAGATAAATATTTATAGAAAGGAAAGTAGTAGTTGACCATGTGGTGGATGAGCACATAGTCAAGATTCAATTGGGGAGAATTTAAAAAAAAAAAAAAAAGAATTTTTTTTTTTAATGAAAAATTCCTTGATTGATCCTCAATTATTAGCATATTCACCAATATTTCTATATGCATGCACAGGTATACACAGAGTCATACTTATGGCTTTTATATGATAAATTAAATTTTTTTTTCAAAAGCCATGGTAATAATGACCAACATAATATAAAACTTTGCATTATAGCTGATAATTTAATTTAATCTTAATTTTGTTGAAGTACAAAATATGTTATGTATATTATACATTATTTTAATATACAACTTTTTGTATTATAAAACATCTAGGAGGCAATTTAACCTCATGTATGGTTATTTGTGTATGTGAGTTATTAAAGTGTTAGTCACAGCCTACCTAGTTCCTATCTCTCAATTATCTCTTCATAAGGCTTTTATGTATTATTTAAAATAAGGAATATGGTTCAACATACGCGAACAACTTTTATTTTATTATTATTATAAGAGTGAAATCTGCTAAAGCCAAGTACCTTAGCATTAGCAGGCAGTACAGCGCGCTCCATTGTGTCAACCCAACTAATCCACTGTCCCTGGTTCTGTTTATCAAAAAAGAAGTCCCAAACAGTAGCTTTATCAGGAAATAATTGCTGTTTGGTTAATTTGAAACAGGCCGGCTTGGGGTATTCCTGATTTTGACCAATGAGAAGCATTCTGTAAAAGTTATCAAAAAGGAGTCTGCTTTCACCTGTAAATTAAGAGATAATTAATTAATCTAAAAACTCCATTTAACCTTAAATGATAAGAATTGCTGCATTAAAATATTCATTTAATAATAAATAGTTCAGCATTTAAACAGCTAAACATTCAAATATTATTTTTAAAGTCAATTATGGAAGTAGGCTATCACATAATAAGAAGTCATACTCGGGTAGTCAGACCTGTTACATCGGATCAAATTTAGTTTCCATATAGTATCACTTCTATCTCTCCCTAATACCAATTACACTACTAATTCAACAGTAAATCAATCATTATCATTCAGCTATATTATTTAACAAACAACCTCTTTTTTTAAATTAAATTACATTAGTGATAGAGGCAAAGTGAAAAGGGAATAAGGGGGTAAAATACATTTGTCTGGACTCAATCCTCTAATTCTTGGTCTGTGAGAGAAATCACTCACAACCAACTGAAGCATATAAGTAAAGACCTGTGGGTAAGATATACATGAACAGAGAAAAAACGCAGATGTATTATAGCACATCTTAACACTTCTGTCAGTAATAGTCAAATAAATACAGAGTAGAATAACTCATTTTTTTTTCCTTCTTCCCATCAAAAATTTTCACAGAAGAAAAGAGTAACTTTGTGAAGTGATCGTGTTCTCTCTTATATCTCTACATGAAAATTAAACAGTAAAGTAATGATTGTAATTATTTATTAATGTGATGAATTCATTTAGTATTGAATAAATTCATTCAATCAAGAATATAATAAACAAATATTTTAAACATTTTTAATGAGCAATAAAACTGAAATTTCACTACTTTGTAAGAGAGTTAAATGAACAAAATAATTTATGAGTTTATATTGTTTATTTGGGCTTTCTTTAAGAGTATAAGTATTTAATTATATCAAGTGTCAGCTTAATAAATAATAACAATGAGTTTTAAAAAAAACTTATGTTTTCAGTAATTAAAATCAATTAAAGAACAAAAAAAAAAAATTATACCAGTAGCTTAGAATTAGTGCATTTAGTTTGAAGAGAAAAGATTCTTTGATTTAAAAGAAAACTAATATAATAATTCATTACATAATGAACTTTCAATGTATAAGGAAGGTAAACAATGATAAAATAGGAAAAATGAAATAAACTCTAATGACGCAAAATATTTAAGTAATTTAGCTCAATATATAAATATCTATATATTAAATACTTCTAGAGTAACTATTTACCACAAATAAAAAGAACTCACATTTACATACTATATAGATAACTAATTAACATTAAACACAAAGGAAATTATTATGACTTAATAGTAAAGAAGAACTTACCAACCATCACACTTCCCAGGCCCCAAACAATACAAAAAAGTAACAGACAAACAACAGACTGTGTACTGGAACCAAGCTTGCTTCCACCTCCTTGGTCAAGCATGCATGTAAAAAGCCTAGTAAAGCTCTGAAAATATGGTTACAATGAGTAATGGATCAATTCCAAATCTATTCACCGTAATTCTAAAAGTATATAGGTTACTAGTATAATCAGTATCTGAGCTGCTTAAAACTTAGTTACACTCTTCAAATATCTTTCTTAAAATTTATTTTTATTCATCAAAATTATTTTTTATGGATAAATAGTATTACATTAAAATTTTACTTTTATTATATTTGAGGTATTTTTCATAACATTAATATATTAAGTAATTAATATATAACACCCCTCAACAACAGTTCACTAAGTGAACCTCACTAATAAGAGTTTACTAACTTCTATTGTTGGTCTGTCTAGTGTCTATTGTGTTTTGACATCTACTGAGACTCATACCATCATATGGTCAACTTTCAAGGAGATTTACTGTGATCTCTTTGCTTTAAATCTCCAAAATTTATTCACTTTGCATGGTCGCCCATGAGGAATGTCTCTGTAATTTTGTCACTCTGAATGGATTGCCCAAAGTTTATGCTCATCACTATATTGCGATATGTTGCTCTCTTGAGAGCAAAAATAGAAGCTCTCTTCAAATGCCAAATATTAAAACCTCCATATTATCTTTCAAAAGTTGACAAGTAACTCTGGGGGCGCCGGGATAGCTCAGGGGATCCGTACGGGTCTCGCAATCCTGACGCCGCGGGTTCAAATCCCGCCCAGGTCAATCTTTTATTTATAATATAGAAGGTTGTCCTGAGCCATGGGTGTTTAAAATAGGGTGGCAACCTGTAGATAGCTCCTCCCTCCAATGACCCTTAGTGGTTGCAAGGGAGGCTAACACAGAAAAAAAAAAAAAAAAAAAAAAAAAAAAAACTGCATAACATATTGCTTTCTCTCTAAGATTTGTCAAGTTAAGGAGTAAGAAACAAAACCACATTTATACTAATCTTATACTAAAGATATACAACAGCTTTACACCTTTATTTTGTAACAAGTCACCTCCAAAATTTATATCACATAGCATTATCTGACTTATTATTAGATTATAAATCAGAATAATTCATACTGCAAATATTCCTCCTAATTGATAATGCTTACATTCTTAAGCCTCCCGACAGTCCCAAGGGAAAGAGAGAAAAGGAGGAAATAGTATAGTTGGGGTTGTAAGTAATAACCTTTCAACAGATCAAAGAAAAAGGATTAAGATCAGACGAGAGTAAGACCTTTTTATTTAACCTCCCTCATCAAGGAAGGACTATCTACCCTACTCTAAATGCCCAAAGCCCAGGGTAACCTTTTATTTTTTGATAAAAGCTCGCTTAAGAAGGTACTTGAACTCAAGATTGCGAGACCCAAACAGATCCCCTTGTCTATCCTGGTGTCTAAGAGAAAGAATCAAGATAGTTACACAGATCTGAAACTGAAAAGAGCCATGAGTCCATGAATAGGGGTTTTCTTGTTGAAATAGTAAGAAAAGATTGTAATGTTATTATATAATGAATTAGACCGCAGAAATTTTATTTCAGCCCTGCTTTTAATTGGTGGAGATATGTTTTAAATTAACATGCACACAATCCAAAATCAGTATTTTGTTAAGGAAAAGCTCAGAAATCCTGACAGACACTTAATAAGTGAGTGTGTAGTTTTTGCTAATTCCTGTTGGTTTTTTGTTTTTTTTATCTGCTAACAAATTATGAAAAACTCACTTCTTTTATTTTATTCTTTGGTTTTAATACTTGCTGTCTCTGGCAAACTCTTTTTTTTTTCTTTTTAGAGTGATACAAATTTTTGTGAGACCACTCCCGTCCAAACCCATGAAAAAATATTGTGAGCAGGAGAGTAGATCACTGGGGATAAGTAGATTACTTTATTCGAGGTAAATCAGTGGTGTAGGACTCTCGAGATGAAATAAATATATTAAATTTATTATGAATGAAAGGATAAAAAGAAAGGACCAAGGGATGAAGAGAGGATATTCATTGAAAAAGATCAATGATGAAAGAAGGAAATTGTTCAAAGTTGAATCAAGGAAGTCCCAAGGAAATTGTTTCGAAGTTGTTTCTGGAGGGACATTATGTACTCCAATACCTTCAAATTTTAATCTCATTTTTTCTAAATTTTAAATAAAATGTTTATAATTAAAATAGAATATTTTAAAAGTATATAACTATAAATTTAAGTGCACAAAGGAAAAGCGAATCGTCTAGTGAGAAATTTCAGAATATTAAAAGAACTCATAGACTTATAATCTACTGTAAAATCAGTACACATATCTATAAGCCAAATTAATATTGAATGAAAATGGGTGCAAAACAATATGAATATGAAAATTTATAATTAGCATCTATACTCACGTAGAATAGATGAATCTCAGATGTTTCAGTAAAAAGTTTTGCTTTATAAAACACAAATTCTAATACGGGTGGAACCAGCCAGTCAATTAATTCCTTAACTAGTTCAAACTGTTCTGGGAAAAGCTTATTGCTTAAAATGTTACAGTAAGATCCCATTATTGGCCTCCAGCCAACCATTTTTGGTTCAAGATAAATCATTCCACACCGAGAAACTGTGGCTGGAGATGCTTGATCTAAATCTGCAGGTTCAAATATCAAATTCATTTTATTGGTCATCTGAAATCATTTAAGGAGTAAAAGTTTCTATAGTTTAAAAATTTAATAAAAGTGAGCCATTGAGAAACTGAAAATTAATAAATGTTCATTAATTAAAAAAATTACTTAATGCCTTTAGTAAGAAGAGTAATTATAAACCACTGAAGTGAGTACAGAAGTTTTACCTTAATGTATTTTATTTCTTAGTATAGGAAAAAATAATTTTGTGCGAAGTTGTATTCTCTTTTAAGAGGAAATTTACGGTAATTAACCTGTTAAAAGCACAATTATTTCACAGGGAACATGAGACATCTCAAATTTAATTAATGATAATTAAAAAATTTAATGCTTTCTTAAATTTAGAAATGGACTTATTTTCCTTAATATAAATTAAATACAAGGAAAAATGAAAGTCCACTTAATTTAAAAATTAATTTTATATACTTTCAAAGGAAATTGGGTACTATACATGTAAAGAGTACCTGAATAATTTCACCAGACATTAAACATAACTTCTTATTATCGTCTAGCACAGTATTCATATTTTCAATCCACACAGCATCAACAGGCCCATCAAACAAAACCCACTTTCTATCAGGCAAGGGGCTTACAGCAAATTCCCTAAAAGTGTTAGCTAACACACCTGGAACAATAAAATAATTTAGTAGTAAAAAGAAGAATGAATGGTTGAATCCTAATGGAATTTCAGGTCACCTTAAAATAGGAACTTATTCAATTTATTTTTGTTTGATCAGAAAATTAAAAATGACAGTTGATCTGAATATTGATGACTCATATCAACTATCACCAATTTATCTTTCTTCTATGTGCTCTGACTGAATATCTGAGATATTACATTTACTGATATATTTAAAAAGTTTGGCAGTTAATAATGAGACAATTTGCATTCTCCTGAAGTTTCTGAAGAAAAAGGAATATTCTATTAAATAAACTGTAGAAAGAAAACTATAATAATAAATATTCCTCCCTAAAATCCCAGAATTTATGAAATTAAAATAATTTCAATTTCATATTTTGATGACAACAAAATAATTGGGGGAAGAAATCCTGTCCCCTCTTGAAAGAAATTTTGCTAGCAACAAGGCAGATTACTGGGGAATAGTGAATCACTTTATGAGAGGCAACTCTGAAATATATAACTCTTAGGGGAACATAATTATTAAATAGAAACTAAGATTTCCTCATTAAAATTTATATTATAAAATCATTAATGTAAACCATGTAAACTTCTTTATATTTATCTAAATCTATTCAATTACATTAAAGTAACACGTTATATTTTAGTAAGTAGTCTTTCTAATAATCTTACCTTATGCAGGCGATACTGTAAAGATTCTGCAATAAACCAACATACATTGCTATTGTATTATTTCTTCCATTAATAAAAATTTACATACACTTGTCAACACATGCGATTTACGCATACATACGTATATAAAATATGAAAGAGTAATATACTAGAAAAACTTAATAAAAATAATTAAATACCATCAGACCACTCATGAGATGCAGGATCAAAAGAACCATACAGCTGGCCCATTGTAATAGCCTTAGGATTCATAATTCGGTATTGTACTTTAAATTCATTCATTTTTGATTTTTTATTTAATGCTAAATCTGAAAGAGCCTCTGCCAAGGACTGGAAAACAACAAACTATGGTTATTAAAGAATAATATGCATGTTCTTATCATTTCAAAAAAGGAAATAAGGCAAATTTGAGATTTATGTAGCCATTCACCATACAATACCTTTGAAAGCAGGTATTTCCTTAAAACTTCCATCATTTTTCTAATTATTTTAGCTACCCTCCCATCTAATTCACTATTGAATATGATAGTCATCTCTCTTCGATATACTCCTCATCAGATAACTTGATGGCCATATTTGAACTGACTGGTATACTAAACCCACCTAGGTATTCTGGCCGCCTTCTCAATTCCATTCTGGCCATTCCCGTAACCAAATTATCAAAGTCACCAGAAATTGATACAGAAATCTTTCTCTCTATCTGACCCTTCTTTTTTTTGGTAATACCTGTTGACTACCTCAACAGGTATTACTAAAATCCTTTCCCAGAATGGTTTTCTCTCTCCTCTAATTAAAAACCTTATATCTAAATTTTTCAACACCATAATCATGTCTCTTCTTCTCTCCCCCCCCCTATCCCTACAAATCTTGATCGCTCTCTACCTTATATTCCTCTCCTCTACCCTATAGAATAAATAAAAAAATGCTTCATGACCAACCTGAAGAAACTACACTTAGGCCTTCTAAGACCTAATAAATTACAGCATTTTTATTCTTCCCTGAAAGATCCTATACCCAACTTCAAGCAGTCCAATGTTATATATCTAATTCCATGTTCAGATCAAACTGTTCAGCTTCATATATTGGACAAACAAAGAACCATCTTAGTGAAGGATTATAACAACACCATTAAAACATTAAAATCATTAAATAAATTATTCAGCCCTCTCCCTTCTTGCTATTAGTAACAACCACATATGTGCTTTTAATCAAGCTACTGACCTAGCCTCTAAACCTTTCCTCAAGAAAAGACTGATTAATGATAGGCAGGACAAAGATAACATTTCCTCAGCTTATTGCTATATTTTCTGTATAATTCAAGGGAAAAATTCCCGAGAATAATCCCTGGTATTAGCATTTTCAACTTTAATTTGAAGAAATTAACCTGACCATTGTTACTTACCTTTGAAGTTTGCCCACTAACCACCTTCCATCCCCCTTTTCACCCATTTTATGTCACTTTAGCTCTGCACTCTGAGATGTGACCATAAACCTCCCTCAGAGATCTCTCCACATATCATCATCGATTGATATGAAATTTTTTTATTTTTTCATATTTGTATGGTTAATTTTTGAGCTTGTTCCTTACATCATTTTCTGTCATATAACATACCACATATTTGTGTTCATTCCAATCTATAATTCTATATGTCCTGATGATAACTTACAAGTTGAAATATTGGCAATAATAACTCAATAATTTTTGAGTAATTTATTTTCTGATCCTGGCCAAAACCCTGACTAATTTCTCTAGCAGTATTTTAGCTATGATAATAATTTATAAATAATATATAT
>KZ807026.1:352570-374325 GCA_000696205.2 Oncopeltus fasciatus
TACTGAATTGTAAAAAAGACCTAGATATATATATATATATATATATAATTTTATTGACAACTACTAGTGTAAGTCACTCCTAAAACTTCAGAACAAGTCATAATAAAGCTTTAATTATTCTTTTTCCCCAAAATACATACATACCTTATGTAAACCGAGTAAAAACTAAACCAAAAAAATTTTTTTATAACTCATTAATTTATTTACTTAAATTCTCCATAATCTAATTTTTTGTATAGGAATAAGGGTATTTTTTTTCATTACCCTATTATATTTTACATATTCCCTGTATAAGAAACAGCAGGAGCCAAGAAAGATATCGCTATTTAAGTAACATAGATTTGGAACAGTTTTTTCTCATAATTTTACTATGGGACAACAATTGTGTGAAAACTCTAAAATAGTACACAAGTTTTATTAAATAGCTGTCAGCTAGTGTAAATTTTAAACAGTGTCTATTATTAGGGCTGTTGGGATAATGTATAAAGACCCAAAAACTTAAAAATACTGTTTCGAGTAACTTGAGAACCACACATAAATATGTTTAGTATCACACTATATGACTGGGACTACAAGCTAGGCTTATGTCATACACATTCCATACATATTATGACAATAATTTATGTCACTATACCCTCCCTTAAATAATGAATAACACACATAAAAAATAGTAGCATATCATTACAACTGTGATGTTATCTACAGAATCGCATCTCATTAAAATTTATATTATAAAATCATTAATGTAAACCATGTAAACTTCTTTATATTTATCTAAATCTATTCAATTACATTAAAGTAACACGTTATATTTTAGTAAGTAGTCTTTCTAATAATCTTACCTTATGCAGGCGATACTGTAAAGATTCTGCAATAAACCAACATACATTGCTATTGTATTATTTCTTCCATTAATAAAAATTTACATACACTTGTCAACACATGCGATTTACGCATACATACGTATATAAAATATGAAAGAGTAATATACTANTGTTTTTAGTTAGGGGTTTGGTTAAAATATCACTTATAATTTTTTCAGTAGATTTTTAACTTAGTTTAATAGTTTTATGCTTTATGCATTCTTTAATAAAATAGTATCTAATGTCAATGATGATGGTCATTAAGGCCACAGACTATTCCTTTTTCCTATATCATGAGACCAAACCACCAGCAAATATGCTACATCCAGTGACTGAATGTCCATTATTATTCTCATTCCCCAAGTCTGCATCACTAAAAGTTACCAAATATTAGATTAATACATTTATCAAATAACAATTTTAAATCTTAGGAGCCCTTAATACACCTCAAAATTATTTTTACAGCTAATCAATGATAATAAGGATTATTATTAAACCAACTAATACAATTAATAGCAAAAGAAATATTGGGCATAGAAACCTGAGATAAATGCAAAAGGCTTATTATTTTCCATTCTTTTGGTGTTATTGTCATCCTCAGAAAATTCTTAACTTCTCCTAAATTTTAATGCAAAATTATGCATGAAGTAAAAATGCTGTTTTCATATGGATGTCAAAAAAGCATTTTTACTTGATATAAATGCAAAAGGTTTATCAATTTCCATTATTTCTGTCTCAGGTTATTGTCATCCTCAGAAAATTCATAACTACTCCTAAATTCTTCATGCAAAATTTTTATTCCAGTCTCTTCTGAATCTCTTTTGTCAATTTAGAATCACTAGAATATTTTATGAAACATCATTAATTGGTAATATTTTTCAATTTCTCTGGAGGCTTAAATTATGTTTTTTCCTCTAACTAGAAGTTTTACATGGATATTTAGGGGAAAAAATATACGTTAAGCCTCCAGAGATATAGGAAGTCATTACCAAGGGATGGTGTACCAGATGTTGGTATTGAAGAATCAATGCAATTTTTATCAGAGATTATTTCAGATAGTCCAAAGATGATCCCTATATTTATACTTAAACAAAAGTAAAGATACTCTTATTATAGCCTTTTATGTTAATTACCTACTGATGTTTCATAAAATATTCCAGTGATTCTAAATTGACATGTAGATAACTAGATAGCTCTTTTTGAATCCCAGCTTTCCATTCAGCCTCATATCAAATTTTGTTTCCTTATTTTGGAAAGATAAGGGGCCACTCTATTCTCCAAAATATATTATAATTTATCCTCATTAATATTAATTCATTGTAAAATCTTATTTAATTTAAACTTAAGAAAAGGCATTTTAAAAATATTTTATGTATTATGGATTTTGCTGGTATTATACACATAATAATTAAGATATTAATGATTCTTTATTGCTGCCTTCCTCCAAACCCCTCTCCCATCAACAATTAACGAAATGACCCAATGATTTTCAAAAGAAGCTCAAGTACTGAATTTAGTTTCTTTATTTTCAATTAAAGAATGCTAAAGCATGAATAGTAAAGACAAATAAACATACAAAGTTAGAAAGTGATATTATTCAAAATTCATGCCACAGCAACAAGATAGAATAGTTTGATTCCTTTATGGGAAATTAAATTCCTACAGTTCAATAAACTCAATATTCAATAATAATTGATTTATCTTGTAATAATATTCTTATTGAAGCCGCATCAAAAAGTAATAAAATTATATTAATTACCTGGTATGCACTTGTTTTACCTCCCATTGGTTCTCCCACAATCATTAACCCATGCCTCACAAGAATCATCTCATAAACTTGGAGAATTTTTGACAAATACCAGTCAGTAGCTTGAAGATTTCTGTTTTTAAGTCTAATGCGAAGAGCATCAAATAATTCATCACGGTCAGGGGCTGGAAGATCAATTCCTGGGAATAGATCTTTGTAAATTCCATCGAACAGAGGTAAATCCTAAGAAGAATTTAAACAAATAATAAACATTTTCAAGATAAGAAGTTAATTGGCTGTTGAGTATTATGCTGGGGATAATAAATAATTACCCAACGATTTCGAAGTATTTTATTTTTCTGATGCTGGCCAAAACCCAGACTTATTTCTCCAGCATTAAAATAGGAAATGAATATTTTAAATTTAAAGTGCAATGAAAAAAATGATTTAAAGGGAGAGGAAGAAGGAAATTTTTGTGAAACCCTTAAATATCACATTAAAAGAAAATATGTCTCTACACGAGAGATACTTCACAACTTTTCTATAAGTTTAAATATAATATATAAAATGCTTCATGACCAACCNNNTATATATATATAAAATATTGATATAAGACATTCCTTTGCCTTTCAGTTAGTGTCCTGTCATATGCATTTTTTTCTTGGATTTATGTATCCCCTTTAATATCTCTACCGACCACATAATTGTCCTAACTTTTAGACCTACCAGCTGGCTTTGGTTCAGCGAAAATATTCTTCATCCAGATATCAAATTTAGTAATAAAACATTTTTTTTTTTCACCTCCCATACAACTAATCAGCCTTAGAGGAAGAGATAATAAAGTGGTCACCTTTTTCCATATATCAACGGTTTTAGGAAGGCTTTTATTTCTTGGTTAAAGTTTGCCAATTGAGGGAGCTGAACCTGCAGCACCAGACTTAAGAGTCACAAATGAATTCCTTGAGAGAAGCCAGCAATCCAAATATCTAAGCATCCTCTTTCCCTCTGTTTTCATCTATATTTATATAATCTTTGAACAAAGTCTCTTTGTTAACAAAGGCTGTTAATACAGCCTTTTAAATTACTTTAATCTTGTTATCTTATACCTTTTAAGTTACCATTATTGCTTTTTTGTTACTATCTCTTTGTGACTACATACAACATTCACCTGTATGTTGATTGTCTCAGTAGTAAAATTTTCTGTGTTCCTCTTTTTCTCTTTTCCATCCTCCATTGTGCCTTTCAGCATGGAGATTTCACTGTGTATTAATGCTACTGAAATGTGATATTTATGAGTCTTCTTTATTCAGGCTTACAGTTGAGCTCCTGTAACTTTGTAAGTCTCTTTATGGAGATTAGACATCATAAAGGCCACCTTTATCTATACATTTTCTTCGAAGATTTATTTAGTCTTTTCTCTCTGAAAAAATTGATGTTCATTGTTTGCATGTTATTCTCTGTTACCAGAAATTGTGGAGGTAGTTGCAGAGGAAGAAGAGAACTGCACCTGCATATCTGGGTACACTTCTGTCTCCAAATGGGGATACTTAAAATAGCCCAAAGGGTTTGTAAACTCTTGGATATCTTGTTTTTTTAAGTTTGGTGGATCTTTTTATCTAAGTGAATTCACAGTCATGCAAGAGAGCATTTCATACTGTATGTGTGCAGACTTTGAACAGATTGAAATATATTTCCAATAAACCTATCAGAACTAAACCAAGAGGATGATAAACATTCACCTATCCCCATGGAACAGCCTGTGTATAAGTTGAATGGTAATGGGGGATAAGTTGAATGATAATCTACTATCCAAACATGGTTTTCCCCAATAAGCTGGGTTCTACTGATGTGTAATTCTTTAGTACTCTCATCCAATCTTTTGGATTATAGCTTATAGAGTACAAAAATACCTCTAAAAAGGTTTGAACACAATTCCAAACTGAAGGGGACTCACAAGTTTTATCATTAGAATAGATCCATCAGTAAATAAAGAAAAGCTACCTAAGGCTTTGTCTTTTTTAGAGAGTGAATACTTTAAATGATGTCCCTCCTGAAATATTCAGTCGTAGTCAGAGAATAAAATAAACCAGTCTACCACACTCTAAATTTACATTGAATTTTCAGACAAACGACCATAATATGTTTCCTCACATGACAGTTGAGGTAATTGGTTTTATTTCTCATAGGACAGTATCCCCTCGAATATCCTAAAAAATTTAGGGAACCAGAAATGAAATCTCCAAGCTTTGTCTAGAGTGAGAGAGAACAGCAAAGATTAGGTGAGAATGTGAATCTCTCTCTTATGGTAGATTCAGGCATTTTGAAAAAAACAAGTAAAAATTATCATGTAGGTTGATTTGTTAAAGGCCTACAACTCATCTGGCCAGTGGTTTGTCTCACAAAAAATCCTGTGTCCAGGTTGCTTTAGGATGGACAGACTCTGCAAATAATAATAATAATAATGACAAGAAAATTCTGGAGAAAACTTTCCTTTGAGTCTACAGTTGAAGTTAGACAGGTAATCCTTATAATAAACTATTATATATATAAGGAGAACAAAACTTGTCTTCAAGCTTCTTTGAGTTTACTATTTGTGCTTTTTAAAGAAGTCTTCATTAAAAAAAAATTAAATTTTTTAAAAGTTTTTTTCAAAGTTTAAACTTATAAGAGAAATGAAAAATGGAATTCCTGCTTATTATAACAAACTAAAACTAACATAGAAGAAAAATAATTAAAATGTGTGATATTTTTATTCCCAACACAAATTTTAAACTGTTCTGTATATAGTGTCAGTCACTCATTGATAGCATTATTTACTCTTTAGTGCTAATACAGAGAGATATTAACCTCTTCAAATGTTATTTGAGGTTGTCTATATTTATTTTTCTATCAGGCATTTGCAGTATCAGAAATAAATTAATTTTTCCAGAGAAAAAATGTATTAATTATTTTTAGAAATCAAACAAAACAGAAAAAATATCATGAAATATAGAAAAAGAATTGTTTCCTATATACAAACAATGCATTGCAATTCAATCAGCTAAGACATTGGCTATTTGACATTCATATTGTTTAATCAGTATTCTGAAAGCTAAAACAAACCTGAGCCAAAAACTTTGGGAGATTGACGTCAACTATTGCCCTTAGAACAATTACTGCTTCATCTTGATTCGGATACTTCAATTTAAGATTTCCCGCAGCTGTCAAAACTGTTTTAACAGCCCTCATTCCATAATCATAATGGGGCTGAGAAGAAAGCTGTTCAGAACATAATTTATAAGTGTCAACAATTTTTTCAGCTAAACTGAAAAAAAAAATTTTAATAATTTTTTTAAAAATTTTAAACAAAATAAATTTGAGAACCTTAGCTAAATTAACATATCATAAAACATGAGTTTATTTTAAAGCATTTAGACATTGTATTTATCTTTTAAATAAATAATTAGTTCAGATAAAGAAATAAAGTAACTGACTGATCAATTTTGATCATTAATTGGCAAATATGATCAAACTTAGGAAAAAAATGTATTCCTTCCATCATGTTGTCATATAAGTTACACCAATTCTACTCAAAATTCTATGCACTTTATTTCCCAAGCACACTTAGAGCCTAATGGTAAAGAGCTCTAAAACAAAGCCGCTTAAATTTAAATTAAAAATTTCCAGCTTTAAGAGAAAGTAGCTCCAAATCTAATCAAAATAGTTCCAAATCTAATCCTTCAACAGAAAAAGTATAAGATGTTGATTGCTCATAATTTTTTTTTTTTTTTTTTACTGTCTGAAATTTACATTCAAATTTAAGCAGTATAAAACCAAATTTTTTGCATTTTTTTTTTTGGTTTTTACTTTTTTTAAATAATTTCTGTTCAACAAATCCTGAATAATCCACATTATTTGAATAAAATATTTTAAATTAGAGACAGTTTTATTTTTGATTCAATTTTTATAATATAAAAGTTAAATGAATACAAATGGGTAAATATATATTACATCTGGATTATAATCCAAATAAAATTAAACTTACTTTCTAGCTTTATCGAAGCCGTTAGAATAAAGTGTTATTTCACCAATCATTGCATAATCAGGAACCATCATAGCAACAGTTCTAAACAACACTTTTAAGTTATCAGGTAATTCTTGTCTCCCTGCATACCTTTTAGAAAATGAAGAAAAATGCATTAATGGTATTTAGTATCCAATAATCAATTATTATCCAAATTTAATAAGTTAAAAATGAAATAAAATAATACTATTGTATAGAGCACCTACAAGACACCCAAGGGACTGATGAAGCTGATTCCAACTTTGGGGAATGCTTATCAGGAAGATCTTTTCCTCTCAGATGGCTGACACACCTATATTCCCTCTAGAGTTGACCTCTCTACCTTCTTTCCAGTATCTTTAGAGACAGGGTATCTGGAAATTTAGTAAACTTCTCACAAAATTCGACTTGCTCATATTTTACCAAATCACAAGTAGATCTAGTCCCCAACCTTAATGTATTCGAAGATATTGAAGAGTTCGCTTCTGTCTCTTGAACACGATGAAAGTTTAACCAACTGAGCTTGGAAGAGAGTTGTATGTTAAGAGAACTTAAATGCCTCCAGGGGTCTGTGGGTGACAGACCACAGGACTCTGTCCAACAACTTTAAAATCCGGTTGAGAGGGTGTTGGTGCAGTGTTGCGAGACACACACCTGAGCAAGTCTGTCCCTAGACAGTTCTCCTGACCTGATTTTCACACTCAGAATTTTAGCAAGTTGCTATGCCTAGAAGTATGGACGAGTAGATCCTCACAGTAACTGGGCAAAAATGGAGTTAAAGAAGCTGCCCCCCCCCCACACAAATTTATAAGCACTATATGAGCTCCATTCAAAATTAAACCCATTCAAAAAGGTAACCATTCAGCTTTCATCTCTACATTCTGATCGATCAAATATTTATCATATCAATTCAGCTTTTGAAGTCAAAATTCAATAAAGATACAAAGTTAACTAACCTCAATGTACATTTTAGGATCATAGATCATTTCAATCTATGATCCTTTACTTAATTATAATAAGGTTATTTAATTTTCTTATCAATAGCTATTTGTTTCCTTTTCCTACAGTTATAGTTATAATTAAGTTATAATTAGTTATAACTAAGTTATAGTTATAGTAGTTATAACTAGTTATACTATAGTTATAGTCATAAATAGTTGTAGTTATAACTAAGGGATAGTTATAACTAAGGTTAGTCCACAGAACCCTAAATATCTTGTTACCCAGTCTACAGTACCATGAATCAGTCTCCAAATCTCATCAGTGTTAGAATCTTATAAATCAAAATTGATGGTCTCGACACATATAACTGTACTTATAGTACAATTGCAAAAAAAAAATACTGAATTGTAAAAAAGACCTAGTGAAATATATAAATACTAAACAAATGAATTTAAGATATAATGGCTGAAGTTCTATGGTAACTTTAGGGAAGTTATGCGGAATGGGAACAAATATAGATCTTCCATGTAAATTTTCTTCTCTCAAGGAATGCTAACCCATAAAAATAAGTATATGACATTAATGCATAAAAATAAATGAATGACATTAAATTAATGAATATTAATAAATACTTTCTAACAGATCAATAAATATGGAAGGCATTGTAATCCGTATTTAGAGTTTCTTGTATTAATAGATAGAATAATAACATCCTGTAAAAAGGGCTAGATTTTTTTGGTTTCACAACTTAAAAAATTGAATTAGTCATGTAAGCTTATTTTGTGCTACATTTTTACAAGAAATAGAGAAAGCATTATACTAATTTTTAGTGCAAGGGAACAAAATAAAAAATGTAACTGTCCCAGCCAGGACTCGAACCTGGATCTCCTGCTATCCGAGCCGGTGCATTTACCAATTATGCTACCAGGATCAGTCTATATGTTATTATGTAATTAAGTAGCATAATAATTATAAGTTATTAGTAACATAATTGGTAAATGCACCGGCCCAAATAGCAGGAGATCCAAGTTCGAGTCCTGGCTGGGACAGTTAGATTTTTATTCTGTTCCTTGCACTAAAAATTAGTAAAATTTATGTGGGATTAAATACCACACACAAAAAAATTATAAAGCATTATAGTTTTTTTTAAATTTATTATTATTATTATTATTATTGTATGTATGTATTAATAAAAGGAAGTCACACTTTCAGAAGAGCAATTAATTTGGAATAAAGCTGAGCTGTCATAAGTAATTTCTCTCTGTATTTTCTATACTCCTGAGTGGATTCTACTCCTAATTAAAATCTTTTTAGATTTTATTTGTCCATATGCATGGGGTTTATTGTCCTTTATTTTGGGGACTTTTTGCCTAATTTAATACATTTTAAAATTAAACTAATACTAATTTGTATTTAAAAATGAAAATATTATTGCGTATTTATATCTGACTTGTTTCAAAAAATTTTCAGATTATGATAAAATAATCTATCTAAAGATATCTTTTAACAATGAACTATGTTTTGGAAAACTTTATGGCTTCTTTAGGACTGGAAAGACTGTTTTTCTGTATAAAATACTATTACTAAGAAAATAAAAATACATACTCACATGATGAATATATATTATGAATACACATATTTTAAATTCACATTATATAATTAAATTTTCCCTTTTTGACCATAATTATTTGTTTTAAAATGAAGTTTTTAATCCTACTTGATAATGGATAAAAAAAAATGTTATACTAAATTAATATTAAATTTTTACCCAGGATTCATTGTGATAAAAACAGTACATGTAGGATCAAGTAAGAGTTCTGTTCCTTCAAACAAAAATTTTTTCTTCTTTTCAATAACAGCCATTTGAATGCTCAACACTTGCTGAGCTATGACTGATAAGACTTCTAGTTCTATGCGGTTGAATTCATCAAAGCAAGCCCAAGCACCTGCTTGAGCAATGCCCTAAACAAAGAAATCTAAATAAAAAAATCAATATAAAAAGTATAATCTTATTTTAAAATTTTTCACTTTTCAGTCTTTTTTGACTAGAGAATAAAAATTTGAAGTAAAAAAATTTGTCTTTAACTGTTAATCTCAACAAGCAATAACATTGTTAATATTAATAGCAGAAGCTTTGAAGCAGATACTCATATCTCAAAAATCAATTGTATCACAAACTTCACAACTTAAAAATGAATCACTAATCACAGGCATGTTAGAGCTCACTAATTCACTAGTTGTATCGGAGATCTGAAAGAAACCACATCATGGTACTTCCATTCTCCAGTCTCTGATCTCTCACATTACTCTCTCACTTATTATCCTCTATGATATCTCAGTTGGATAGTGTTCTCTCCTTTCTCCAGAGTTCACAGTAACACTACAGTTAGGTAATCCCTTTTCTTCACGCAATCTTTCCCATTTTGCTAGTCTCACTGCATCCCTCTAACTGTGTGTTACACCATCATTCGAAGATTATATAATTAAGAAATTATCTCTTTCTGATTATGAGAACTCTATTCCCTCATGGAAAGTATTACATTCTTCTATGCAGTTTTTTTTTTTTTCAGTGCTTCAAAGACAAAGTAATTAAGAAGCAGTTCGCCAACTTCCATTAAGGCTGCACAGTTGCCTGAATTTCCTCTGAATATGTGTTTAAATTTAATACATATTTCCTGAAGGCTGGATTTGGGTTAATAGGCACCCACCATTATCACAATTTTGTTCTATTTCTATTAGTATTGCTAAAACAGACTTTTCTATCTCTAAACTGCTTTTAGTAGGACTAGCTACTTGGTACACAATATTCGGTTCTGCCAGAAAATACATTTCTCACCTAATTTTAAATGTATTATCAATGAAGGAGTTGATAGTGGGAATATAGTTTAACAGTATTATTACTCTCACAGATTTTTTTTTTCTTTTACCCAAGGAATATCTTGACTTAATTGCAACTAAATAGTTGTTTTAACTAAGATTAGAATAGCTATAGATTTTGTTATGCCATTAAGATAGACAAATCAGTTTATCTGTTAAACTTTTATCTTCCATAGCCCTCTTCTATGTAAATTTTTGCTGTCTTTATTTTTTAACTTACTATTCAATATTATGACCATTACTCATAATACCACTAAAATCCACTGCTTTTTTTTTTTTTTTTTCTCATTTTGATGTTAATACATTATCTGCCATGAACTTCAAGATTTACAATTAATATTCATTTTAAGATTTGAAAGTGGCTCTTTATACCTCAAATATTGGCTCAATCACTGATAAATGGGTGCAAACATTTGATCCTCTTCATCTATATCATCATGTATGTTGGTGGCTACCTGAAGGAGTTGTAAGCTACTTATGCTGCCATCTCAGTCCTTGCAACACCCTTGTCAAATCCTGCTCCTAAGAGTCACTTATCTGTTCTTACATTCAATGCACTGCATCTCTACTTCCAAAAGTGATACATAACTATACCAGTTAACTTGCCCACGACAAGATGCTACACCCATGAGATGCTTTGTCTGGTGACCCTTCTCTCCCCTGATCAGCCTGTTCTTAAATGCTGCATTTCAAACTCAAGCTTAGATGCCATCATGAAAGCCCATGACAGCCCTGGATCTTCTCTACTTGTGGGTATATAAAGCAATGTTTCCTTACTCAAGTCACAGAGAACATTGAATCCTTTCATTATCTCAACCTTGACTAAAGCTATGCTGCCACTTCTTTCTCTGAGAACCTTAATTCCAAGAGCAAAATAAATACTGTTAAATGAATATTTGAATTTCAATGCATTACAAAAATAATAACAGGCTCAGAGGGTTAAAAAAAAATCTATCATTAATTACCTTAAAAAATTTTCCCATTGCCTTATAATCAAGACCATCAGAACAGTTAAAGACAACACACTGCTTAGCAACAGCCTTGGCTAAATCTTTGCTTGTTTCTGTCTTACCGGTTCCAGCAGGACCCTCTGGGGCTCCTCCCAGATTTAACCTCAAAGCACCCATTAAAGTTCTGGAACAATGAAAATACAATATTTGATTATACGATCTTTAATCTTAGTCTTATTTCAACCAACCACGTATTTGTTTTCAAATTTCAAAATTTTATTCATTCAAAAAAGTAAATGTTAATCGCAATTGCATACTAATGCTAAATATTAGCAAATATTACATATCAGATGCATTGAAATAAATCTTTTAATAGAATGTGGATACAATAACAAGTCAAGCATTTGATTAAAATTTATAATCTTAATTTAAATTTTATACATACAGGATTTAGTAAAATTAATTGAAATTATAATAAAAGAAGTAGAAAATAAGCCTTGTAATAAGACTCTAGAAAAAAAAAAATCTTAACCTTGAATTAGGGTAAGGGGCAAGTAGTTGTAGTGTTGTTAAAGGGATAAGTAAATAAGCATGGCATGTGTGACCTCTTTCTTTTTTTTCTCTTAATTTCTCGTGCTTCATTGTCTCCATCTCTTTCTTGTCAGTGCTCTTCAGCTCTCCTACTATCAGCCGTGACACATTTTCATTGAGTACAGTCCTGTGATAATCAGTATAAGGACTGCAAATTTGATAGTTAATCAAGAAGATATTTACAACTGTTTTCTAGAATAGATACAAAAAAACAACCACTATCTATGTGATAATCACCAAACTTGGGTGATGTTTATAGATTAGACCAAAACTGTTAAATGTTATAGATCAGAAGTTTTTTACTTTTTCCTTCAACATTTTGTTTTATTATTTATTTCAATTTATCTCATGTTACACATTGTTAAACATTGTATGCTAATTAAAAATTTCAATAAACATTAGTGAAATGAAAAATCTTCAAATTATTATGAAATTTAATATAAAAGAATTAATATTGTTAAATATGTTTTCATATTTAAGCTGAGATAAATATGCAATGAGTACATTATTCTAGTAATTTGTATCATCGATAATGATTAGATCCATTACATTTATATCAGTCTAAATATAAAACATATTTAAGATTTTCAATTATGAAGTCTATGAATAAAAAGATTCATTAGATTTATTAATGAAAGAAACAAAAAAAAAAAATAGAAAGAAAATTTTGTTTATCAACATAAAAAATTATTAATAAAAAAATAACTTCCACAGCTTGGTAAGTTAAATGTAGAAACATCATGATAGACAGTAGCAAGAGCCAAAAATGAATCCTGAAATTGAACAGGCAGAGAAATTGGTCACACTTTGGGATACAATAGGCCATCAGAAGCATGGGGCATTATCAAAAATATAAGAGGCTCAGAAAAAAGATAGCTGGCTGAATCTTATGGTAATTAAGCAATTGATGAAGTACTTTGAATAGCAGCATACCAAAGAAAGAATGAGGTTATAGGGCCAAAATTGAAGTGACATTAGTGTTGGACAGGTTCATAGATGAGAGAAGTGTAAGTAGATTTTGTTATAGGGCAATTAAGATCCGAGAGATCACCAGAACCTGGTGTATATCCAAAGGAGTTTTCAAACATGGGGGAAATTCAGGGGAAGAGTCTCAGGAAACTTAAGGTTAGGGAGGAAAATGTGAAACTTATCTATCTTTATACTTTTTAAGATTTCCAAATAAGGATAAAGAAAAGAAGCTTTAAAATCCAATAAGATGTTCCAAAAGCCTGAAGCTCCACTTTTGTTTTCTTAATATAAAAATAACACTATAGGAATGGATGAAAAGGCATTGAGAGAAAACAATATCTGTTGATACAGCTCAACTTCTTATATCTGCTCTTTTTAGATGGTTTTGTTGGAGTCAGTTTTGCCTTAAGCAAGTAGTTGAAGTGTTGTTAAAGGAACTAGAAGAATTAGGCCTTATGATCATGGAAGACCTCCAGACTGAAGCAGGCGCCATACCCAGGACTAATGATGTTAAATATCTCAGAACGCTCTTGGGCTCATCTAGCTCATTTTTCTGAGCCTGAGGTTGAGGAGAAGTGTACCGAGACAAAGAAAGCCACTAGGGCACTGCACTTGGTTTACCACGGAGTAAATGGGTTACCCTAAAAATAAGGATAAAATTTACAATATTATTGATGGGATTATATTATGGTCCTTAACACAGAAATTCTTGAACAGGTAGAGTACTGTGGAGACTAATAGAGACAATATTTGAAAAGTACAAGGATGGTGAAAGTATACACTGAGGAAATTCTGGAGAAGTAACAAGTGCTAGAGTGATAATCCACTTTATCGAGCAGAATGGCTACATGATAAAATGGAGTCAAGAAAGCTCCAGTGATATGACCATTTTATCAGGATGAGAGAGAATAATTTATTTACATAAAAAATAACTAGTCAAATTACAAATAAAATTAAATGCCTGAAAAATCTTCAAGTTGAGTTGAAATGCAAGAAANTATTACTTGGTGTGCAAGTTATATTCGTACACATAAATATAGGTATAAAACCATTTTAAAAACAAAATATGAATTATATAGCTTAAAAGGTAAATTAACAATAAAATTAGAAACAATAGATAACAATTTCTTAAAGATCTAAACATTATAATATATGATTTTTATTCATTTAAAAAAAATTATGTACTTGAATATTTTTTAAATTAGAAAAACTTTGAAAATGTCCATACCATTCAAATGGCTTTTTTAAACTAAGACAGAGAATGCTCTCTCTACCAATAAACTGTTTCTAAAGATAAAGATGAATATGAAAATTTAAAACTAAATATTTTGAAAATATTTATAATAACTATACAGAAGACAGAACCTATTAAATATTAAACCTGTTTGTATATAATTATTTTCAGAACATTGTATAATAAGTGATCCCAAATTTTGGAGAGGTTTGTCGGGGATTCAGTCTTGGGAACTGAAGAATTAAAAACTGATTTGTGAATAAAAAGTTTTTTGTTTATTTTCTCCAATGTTTCGGCCTAAACAGAAGTTACTGTAGAGCAGGAGTCTCTCTCTCTCACACTCTCTCTCTCTCCCCATCACCCCATTTGCCCTGATGAAGGCCTGAAATTTAGACAGAAACTAGGCCAAAAATAAAAATTATTACTCATACAGATTTTTTTTCTTTTACCTATGGAATAGCTTGACTTATATTGTAACTAAATAGTTGTTTTCACTAAAGATAAGATTAGAATAGCTATAGATTTTGTTTATGTCATTAACGTAGACAAATCAGTTCATCTGTTAAACTTTTATTTTGAACTTATCTTCCATAAGGCCGCTTCTAACTAAATATTTGCTGTCTTCATTTTTCAGTATACTATTCAATGTTATGGCTATCGCCCATAATGGCAATAAAAATCCACCCCCTTTTTTTTTCATTTTGATGAAAATACATTATCTGACATGAACTTCAAGATTTACAATTAATACTCATTTTAAGATTCGAAACTGCTATTAACTTACCAGTTGCTTGCACCAACTACAAAACCTGTCCTAATTTCCTACCATAACATTCTATATCCATAATAACAATTAATTAATACTGCATTTAAAATTATTTACTTCACAAATAAAGAAACTTTCAATCTGAAACTGCACCTGTAATTGAACATTCAAATTTCTTATTACACATACTTTTTCATCAATGACTTCAGTTCTGCAGTTTAAAATTCCAGTTATTCTAAATTACATTAATACATGTAGTGCCATGGCCTTTCACATGAAATAAATTCTGTATTCTGAAAATTTTCCATTCAGAGAAGAATAGAAATTCTTATACTTATTAAATATCTCTTTATACAGATAATATATAATAAATTGAAATAAAATTGTATATGTTTACAAAGACCCAATTAGTTATCAAATATATTCTCATATCTAATAAATATAAAACTATTTAAGTGGAGATAATTCAATTTTAAACAAGAATGTAACTAAATATTTAGAATATAATTTAATATTTAGAATATAAGCTCTAAGTAGCTAGAATATAAGCTATTCAAGAAGCAAAACGTATAAAATAGACTTATATAATTCCAATAATTGGAGTGTGCGAAGAGAGATCTGGATAGGAAGATGATTATAATTAGATGTTTTTTTTGTTGGGATTCAGTCAAGATTTGACTTTCTAATAATAATATCTACAGTAAAAAAACAAACAAAAAAACTCTCCATTTGTAGATGATTATATGTTCCAATGGAGAGTTTTTTTTACTGTAGATATTATTATTAAATGTTTTTTTGTTGGCATTTTCTCAAGGTATTCCCTATATTAAATTAATTATTTAATATTAATACTTGTGTTTTAAGAATAGGTCCATATTCTAAAGATTGTGAAAGAAGAGGAAGAAATGCTTGATATATAAGCAGCTATTATAGCCTTTTTTTTCAAAGATCTTGTTCTTCGAGACATTTTCACTTGTTTAAAAATATATTCATCTTATTTAAAGCTAATTGCAAATTTTTATTATTACTTCAACACACCAATATGTTTAATAATGCGAGAAGAAAAATAGGTCTTTTCCAACCACAATTATTACAATTTATCATTTAAATAAATTGGATATAGATTTATGATCTAGCTATGATCAGTCACTAGGCAGTATATTTAAGATCAGAGAGCCCATCAGTTCATTTTAGTCCAGCAGACTTAGTATATTAAGTGAAGAAAGAATTAAGGTTATCATCACATTTAACCTTGCTTTTATTTGGGCTTACCAGCTTTCGTAAAGTACAGCTTCCATTGTAGCTGGAGAGCCTTTTAGTCCCTGGACTGATATCACAAATAAGATTGAAAAATAAAAACTAAGATGGAAAAGTTCAGTAGATATTTTCAGAGATATTTATTAAAAGATATATTGATGAGTTTTAGGAATAAAGTTAATAAGCTTATTGGCCTAAAAGCATGGCCGGCCACTCTGAGTATACTTGTTTAACTGATAAGAACCAAGAAACTGGATTATGGGTCAGTCCGTGGTTAGAATCTCACCTGGAAGATTCTTAAGCTTTGATGATATAAAGCTTATTGATGGTGAATGTAGACAACACTCAGTGTCATAAAAAAATATGCACTGAAAAATATTCAGTAATGGGACTTTAATCACAATAAAAAAATAACAAATAAAACCTACAAGCAAAACAGTTTAGGAAGAAGCATACTATTTAACAACGATGAAAAGATTAATAGCTTACCTGTAACAGCGATCTGTTAGTGGAGTAATGACAAGTCTAGGTGTATTTCCAAGATACTCATAGCCATATTTCAGGTCAGTAGTTATCATGCTAACACGAACAATTCCATCTTCCATGTAATATCTTAACTGCGATATCCAGTTGAAATCGGTTACAGATTGAACATTCAATTTAGTAAGAAGACCAACTACATCTCGAGCTAAAATGTTGCATAGAGTATTAATAAGAATATACTATAGAATATACTTTTTAATTAAATGATGGGGAATTTGCTAGTAATTGAGGACTGTTGGAGTCTAGATTTTTTTATTTCCAAAATAATTTCTACTATTCTTCTAGAAATGTTTTATTTAATAAAATAGATGTGACAACCCATTCAGAAAAAGTTAAACTTAAATTTGCAATATTCATCATGCACTAACACTAAGAAAAATACATTAATTAATGTAATAGAATAAAACATAATATATTATTATACATGTTACATATTAATACAGGATTAGGATCACTTTATAGGGCGATCAACATCGTGGTTATTACGCCCTGACTATTGGGGATTCTCTAGGGTTAATCTGTTATCCATTCTTTTAAATGTTTTTCGTTTTACATTTTACATTTCATTATATATTACTTGGTGTGCAAGTTATATTCGTACACATAGATATAGGTATAAAACCATTTTAAAAATAAAATATGAATTATATAGTTTAAAAGGTAAATTAACAATAAAATTAGAAACAATAGATAACAATTTTAACAATATGATACAATTAGATTTCTATAGTGAATACTACAATAAAACTTAGAACAAAAATAAACAACAACAAAATAACAATTTTTTTTTTTTTTTTTTTTTTTTTTTGGGGGGATTAAATTTTTCCATATAAGCCTGTTTTTCTTAAAATGCACATAATTTTGGCCATATTGGATTCATGGTTTCCCAGTGATGACGACAGTTGTCTTGGGAGGTTTTTGCATGTGAATAAATCAGAGTAATATGGGCATTCCTCGATGATATGTTGAACCCTCATTTTAGAGCTACATTTAGGGCATACTGGCGGTTGATCTTTGGTGATTAGATGGACGTATGTAAGATTGGTGTGACCTATTCTAAGTCTGGTTAGTACGACTTCTTCCCTTCTGTTCTCCCGGTTCGATGTGGACCACTCCTTGGTGGTGTCCTTGATTCTTCGCAGTTTATTATTGGTCGATTCGGATTTCCACAGAGTGTCCCAGTCCAGATAAGTTTTCCTTTTAAGCCATGTCTTGACATCTCTGGGTTCTATAATATTTGTGGGTGGAGTGTCCTTAAGGGCTGCTTCTTTAGCTGCTTTATCAGCCATTTCGTTTCCCCTTATACCTGTGTGTGATGGAACCCATAGGAGTGTTATTGTTTTGTCCTGCTGTTCAAGGGTGCGGATATAATGAAAAAATTTTTTTTGTAGGAGACCTTGATTTTTATCATTTTTTATACTTTTTAGAGAAGAGAGCGAATCGGAGCATATGATAAAGTCTTTTTTGTCTGATGTAATGGCATGATAGAGAGCTAGGCATAATGCTTGCATTTCAGCCGTGTAGATTGAAGCCATAGGTGGAAGTTTTTGCAATATTTTGTGGTCTTTAAAGACTACTGCTAGGCCTACATTGTCCTCTTGCTTTGAGCCATCTGTGAAGAAAAATTCTTTATTTGAGTAAGCTTGGATAACTTCATTTGCTTTCCCTAGTTTTTCGCTTGTGGTGTAATTTTTATTGAGGTTTGTTAATCGTAGGTCAATTACGGGGATTTTTCTTTTCCACGGGGGTTCTTCAATTTCGTAGTCCTGTATGTTTACTGTTGGGACAGAGGAGATCATGCTCCTCTGGCGGATTGCTAATGGAGCTGGGCGTTGTGGGTTTTGTTGATATAGTGGAAGATATTTGGGCTCGAATATGTAGTTGTAAGCTGGGTTCGTTGGTTGGAAAAGTAATTTAGCTAAGTAGGAGCTGGATAGCAGTTTTCGGCGAATGGACAGTGGAGGAACTCCAGATTCGGAGTAGAGGCTCATGACAGGGCTGGTCCTGAAGGCACCTGTAGCTAGGCGGATTCCCGAGTGGTTAATCGTGTCCAGGTACATGAGATGGGTTTGTCTAGCTGAGGAGTAGATCATGCTGCCATAGTCTATTTTGGATATTATGAGGCTTTTAAATATCATGATAAGAGATTTCCTATCTGCTCCCCATGATGTTTTTGAAAGAACTTTTAGGAGGTTTAATCTTTTGCAGCATTCCTCTTTAACATTTTTGATATGGCTTAGCCATGATAATCTTTCATCAACTGTAACACCTAGAAATTTGGTTTCATTTGTAAAAGTAATATTTTGATCGTTGAGAATTAATATAGGAGGTGGACTAGGATTCCTTTTTTTGGAGAACAGGATGCATTTTGTTTTGTTTGCTGAGAACCTAAGATTTCTTGATGTGGCCCAGTTGCTAAGCTTGTTAATTGTACTTTGAAGAAGCCTAGTAGCCCAATCAATGTTTGTGAAGCGGATAAATATTTTAAGGTCGTCAACGAATAAGGAGGCTTTAATAGGCGATGAAATATGGGAGACTATGGAATTGATAGCTATTGAAAAGAGGACACAGCTAAGAACGCTTCCTTGTGGAACACCGTTATGTAAGGGTCTGCGTCTCGAGAGTTTGTTTCCAATGCGGACTCTGATGAAGCGCCGAGAGAGGAAGGACTTTATGAAGTTCGGCAGTCATCCACAAAAGCCCCATTCAGAAAGCTGCTTGAGTATTTGGCTTCGTCTAATCGTGTCGTAAGCCTTTTCGAAGTCAAAGAAGACGCCTATTGCTTCTTTTCTCTCTATGAAAGAGTTTAGTACGTCCGCTTCTAAGGTAACCAGGTAGTCCATTGTTGATCTGCCTTTTCTGAAACCGCATTGGACAGGTGTTAAGAGGTTGCATTTTTCTAGTGTCCATAGGAGCCGTTTGTTGATTATTTTTTCAAGTAGTTTGCATAGGCAGCTGGAGAGGGATATTGGTTTGTAATTTCCGATTATAAGTTTGTCTTTGCCGGGCTTTAAAACTGGGATAACTATTGTTTCTAGCCAGTCATTGGGGATGATACTAGTATCCCACACTCTATTGAAGATGTGTAGGAGAGTTGTTTTGTATTGCAGAGGGAGTTTTTTTAACATCATATTGTGAATATTGTCTGGTCCGGGGGAGGAGTTTTTAAGGTCCTTGATTGCAGAGTTGAGTTCGATTAGTGATATTGGGCTATTATAATCAGTTAAAGAGTTATTCGCATGCTGATATTCTCCTGAAAAATTTATAGAGTTGAAATTTGCTTCTTCAATTGGATCAGCGAGGGAGCTTGAGATCTCAGAAAAATGCTCAACAAATATTTCGCTGAGATGTAGAGGATCCGATATGATGTGGTTTTGATGTTTTAGGACAGGAGTATCAATGTGTTTGGAACCTGATATGGAATGAATTTTTACCCATACTTTCCTTAAGGGAGTGTTTGAGCTGATTGATTCAACATATGCCATCCAGGATTGTCTCTTTTTAGATTTAATAAGTCTTCTTGTTTTAGATTTTTCTTTCTTGTATTTTAATAGGTTCTGAGCAGTAGGGTTCTTTTGAAATGTATTGAGTGCTTTATTCTTGGCCTTGATGACTTGGCGACATTCGGCGTCAAACCACAGGGTGTAGTTTTTTGTTGGCATGCCTTTAGTCTTTGGGATTGATATTTCTGCAGCTGAAATGATTTTTTCCACAAATAAACGAGCTTGGTTGGTCGGGTCATCATGTGACTCATCGATGGGGATTTGTAGGAGGTCAGAGAATGCTCCCCAGTCTGCTTTCTCAATTATCCATTTAGGGTATTTTTCGATAGATGGTAGGGATTTGGTTGGGAGTAGAATAATGGGGAAATGGTCGCTACCATATTGCTGAGATCCTGTTTTCCAAAAGTATGCTGTTGCAAGGCTTGGTGAGCAGATGGTGAGGTCTATTGCGCTTTCGGTACCATAGGCTGGGCTAATGTATGTTGTGTTTCCTTTGTTGAGAAGTATGCTGTCAGAAGAATCAATGATGCGTTTTATGAGTTTGCCTCTAGAGTTGGTCGCTGAGGGTGGCCAAGCACGGTGTGAGCTATTGAAGTCGCCTGTTATAATGTATGGGGGCTGTAGTGCATCTATTAGTCGGACTAGGGGAGATTCATCTATTGGTTCTGTTGGAGGCAAGTATACATTATAAATTGTAACAGGGGGTGAGACATGAACTCGAGTGACAACGGCCTGAAGATCTTATTTATGTTAACGAGCTCGGAGTGATGATAATTTAAAACTGCGGTGAGAACACCCCCGCAGGCTCTGTTATTAGTGAATTTGTCTTTTCTGTGAATATTGAAACCTTTGAGAGAGAAGTTTTTAAAGGGTTTCAAGTGCGTTTCCTGGATGCATATGACTGCTGGGTTTATATCGTTTAATAAGATTTTCAGTTCCTCTAATTGAGTCTGAATACCATTACAGTTCCAAGAAATGATCGCCATGGTTGCTTAGATTTTGTTTTCCAGCTGCATTGTATTTTTTATGAATGGTATTGATAAATTGTGAAATTAAATATGGAGTATGTGTAAGATTTATAATATATGTTTGATTGAGAGTGGGGTACCAGCAACAATAATAATAGGTGAGATTGGAACTATTAACGGAGAGATGTAGGTATAAATATACATAAATAATTAAATAAATAATACATAATGAACATATGTGATAACATATGTGTGTAGAAAGCCTATAGTAAATATGTTTAAAACATGTGTATAAATATATAATAATAATAAAATAACAAAGTAATAATAAAATGTAATAAATAAGGCCATATAAGTAGGTGAAGATAAAGCTGTACATATTATTAGATAATAATGAACTTTTCGACAACTCTAGGGGGTCTGGAATTATTGTAGAGCTTAGGATACCAATATTTTTAAAAGAATGGATAACAATTTTTTTATGTTTCATATTAGAAAATTAG
>KZ807026.1:383069-395735 GCA_000696205.2 Oncopeltus fasciatus
TGGACTTTAATAGAATTACATTTATTTGTTGAATATTTTATGCCAGTTTAAACATTAATAAAAATGAAAATAAACCAAAATATAGACAAATAAATACATGGTATTTAATTGATGTAATTTTTGTATCCAAATTCATGTCGGGAATTTTTTTTTATAATAAAAAGTGATGTTAAGAAATGAATATCTTCTTCTTTAATGTGATGACATAATGAATTTAATTTTTAGTTATAATTAAATTATACAAAATAAACATACTTTGCTTTCACCAGGAATTATCATAGAACTGTAGGGAACAAATTCATCTTCACCAGAAATCATACCAATTATTTCAACATCAGCTGTAAACTTCAGTTTTGCTATGCCTTCAAAACACTTCTTGAGGTGTGGCTGCACCCGAAGGGGATCTTTGGTTTCTGAAAGAATTTCTAGCAGCTCATCATTTGACAAAAAGAAAAATCTGAAAAAAAAAAAATTTAAAATATATCACATTTATTCAACCTGCCTTAATATCTTTCAAGACTTATTTCTAGTGATGGGAAACCATTACTTACCAATTTACAAATTTCTTACCAATTATATTGGTGCACCTACAAATTAAAGTCTAAATTAAAATATTTCAAAGATAGAGGTTCAGAAAAAAAAAAACACAAATTTTTAAAAATGCTTTATTTCAATGTTTTAAAATTTGTCCATCTTCAGGATTTATACATTTAAAAAAATTAATTTAGTTTGATATATAAAAAATATAATTTTAAACTAAAGTTTATTAAAAAATTTTGAAAATATTCTAAAGGGAATAAATTTGGTGCATGTATAACTATTGCCATAAAACAGTCAAAGCAAATACCAAAACAATCTAAACTTAGAAAGATCAGTAATAAATTCAGATTTAACATTAGTGTAAATGTGCCCTGAACGAAGTTAATAGATCTGAAGAACACTAAATCTTCCAAAAGGCATCACTGCAAATAAATGCTTGTTCTTTAGTATAACAATGAATGTGAATTTGATTGGATGTATCTATTTATGTAAGTAAGTTTCCTATACTCTGTGNAAATGAGATTCTTCCATTCTCTTCTATATCTATTGTGAACTGTTTATTGGGATGTATGCTGTTTGAGTGCATGAGAAAATGTCCAATATCCAAATAGTGAAAGTGTCATTTGGATATCTGTATGAGAGTAGGTTTTCAAACCATTGTCGAGAAAGGTGTATGTTCAAACTCAATATGTACAGGTCCGCCGTGGTAAGAAAATTATGTCTACTTGAACTTTTGCTTAAAGTTTGTAGTATTTTCTGTTATAAAGGAAAAGTGTAGTCTATAGCAGACTTTGCCCAGTGATAATTCACCTTTGTTGTAAAAATTCTTCTATTATAAAATTCTTTGGCGGTATCATTATAAATATGAATTTTACTTGGAAACTAACTGGATGTCTGGTCTCCACTTGGCTTAAAATGAAAACTCCTGAATCAAGATACAAAACATGAAACCTTCATTAACAAAGAAATCTTACAATTACTATTGCAGGGAATCACTACAAGTTTGTTGAAAGGGGCAAGTATGGGTTCTTCATTTAGTCCACCTGTGTCAGAACTGTTACACTACTGTTAGTGGTCAATGGTTTGAAAACCTACTCTCATACAGATATCCAAATGACACTTTCACTATTTGGATATTGGACATTTTCTCATGCACTCAAACAGCATACATCCCAATAAACAGTTCACAATAGATATAGAAGAGAATGGAAGAATCTCATTTATAGACATTGAAATAACAAAAAAAAAAAAAAAAAAAAAAAAAAAAGATGGAGACCTGGGACACAGAGTATAGGAAACTTACTTACATAAATAGATACATCCAATCAAATTCACATTGGCTACTGGCTCAGAAAGCAGGAGTTTCACAAGAACCTCCCAACAGAGGGCAGAAGATATTTATAATAGAATGGAAGAAAAAATAATGTAGAACTCTTTCATTACAAGAAGTACAATACCCAAAAACAGTACATTACCTGCAGTAATATCCAGTTTGCAGTACCATGGAGGGCACTTGACCATACGCAAAAAGTATTACTGAGGCAATAGCAAGGGTTCTCAAGAAACATGTAATCAAGATGAATAACATGAGTGATAGAAAGATATCATACCTATTACAGAAACCCAAGGACTATGGACACCTAGAATGTATAGCATCCCTTTTTCATGTGGCACTGAATACAATAGGATAAACTGTATCTCTACTCGACCCAGAAACACATAACCTGCATCAAGAAACATAAGATGAACAACTGAACAATTCTACAATACAGACCATAGCATTGTATTCAAAATACTTAAGTTATAGCAAAGATAAACAACTACCAACAACCAAGACAGGCCATAGAAATCATGAAAAACATACAAAAAAAAAAAAAAAAAAGATGGATTCAGACTCAGTAAAAATTGGTATCCTGCCTTGACAAATCAACAAATATGAGCTTCACCTAATAAATTTGTGCAAGGCTGTTCAGGTCCTGGATGTCAACTGATGGTTTTTGGACCATGGAATGGCAGACTCAGGACACAAAACAGAACCAATATGCATAAATACTTTGTCCCTTTCCCCCTTCCTTCACTTTTATTGTAATTCTGAAAATGATGACAGTAAGATGAATGAAAGTTAGGTTTTGAAAAATAAATAGAAACAGTCCATTCTGGAAGATAAAATATGAACATTATATTAAAGTCAGGCATATAGGTACCTTGGGAAGAAAAGTCTTTTCTTTTCCAAGTAGTCATTCAATCCTTTCTGGATTTGTTCTAGAAGGAAATTAAGGTTCCTTAAAGTTTCAAGAAGCTTAGGATAGCCAGTTGCTATAAGTACATGAGTGTCCTTCTCTGTGGCAGTCATTATCTCCTTCCAAGATATGTCAACCATTTTGAAATCCCTTGCTTCTTCTGGCATCTGTCTAGTGATATCATCAGAGCTAAAAATAGACTCTAAATACATCCATGTAGTTTGAACCTGAAATTCAAATTGCACTTTCACTAATTAAAATTTAAAAATATAAACATAATAGTAATAAACAAGTAATATTAAAAAAAAAAAATAACATCACCAAATAGGGGGTTAAATGGGCGGGCTAAAGGATTGCTGAAGTCGGCGTACTGGTATGGGAGTCGCCTGACTTCTTATGTGAGCTCTGCTAAACCTGAGTGCCTTATCCCACTGTTTGGCATCTAGTATTTCCGATTCCCGTCAACACTTACTTGCTGACCTCCTCGTGGTAACCTCCGGTCAACGGACTTGTAGTTAATAGGCACAAGAACGGCGGATAACAGAGACGGGGATTTGTGGTGATGTAGGGAAACCTTCCCTACTGAGCAAATCCTCCTCTACTGCAGAGGGAACTAGTGTCGGTCTGTCGGCCATAGGTAGCGGCCCCACCAGCAGAATTGGTAAAATCCATCTCTAAATCTTGTAACAAATAATTAGCCGGACTGTCTCTTTTGGACTCCAAGAGTTAGCAGGGCTCTCTGTGTGAGACATGCATGGAACTGGATCATAATTTGGATAGAAAAAATGTATTACCACCCGTGAGTGGCAAAACTTGTGGACAAAGTGGTGAATGGTAGACGGGAAAAGCGTGGTCTTGATGATATTTGTATCATTCTAGAGCCCTTCGTTCCCAAAATTCAATCACCAGCCAAAAAAAAAAAAAAAAAAAAAAAAAAAAAAAAAAAAAAAAAAAAAAAAAAAAAAAAAAAAAAAAAAAAAAAANCACGTAGGCTTCGACGGTCGTCAGAAGTATTTACCGTTTCTTCTTCCAGGTTGGACCGTGTCAAATTGGTGTTATTTGCCGAGCTTTCGCACATCATGTGATGGCTTCTTCAGGGCTGAAAAGAGAATGATGTATTATCACTTCTTATCGAGTGTGTAACAGTCAGACAGTGCACGCACTTGTAATTCTTTATGTGGATTTAATGTAAAAATTGAAGAACATAAGTTCCTAAATTCTTCGAGAGGAGTTGTTACTTGCCCTGACCTGGTCTATGCAACAGATGAGGAAATTAAGGATGGAATGGAAAGTCAATGTGCTATAGGAGTTAAGCGGTTTATGAGAAGGGAAGGAGAAAAATTAGTTCAAACCGAAACGTTCCTTCTAACCTTCAATCGCCCCGAATGTCCCGAAAATGTAAATTTCAAAAAAACTACCCGAACTTTCTGACAAAAGAATGTCAGGTTTTCAAAGGGAAAAGGAAATACAGATTATCCGATCTAAAAATAAAGATATGACCTACCGACAGGCGTATGGCATGGTTACCTCCACTTCATAAGCCGGGTGTATGCTAATATAGCTGATACAATGAAAAAAGAAGTTAGTTTTGAGAAGAAAACCGACAAATTTTTGAAACAAAAATGACTTCCGTCACTTCTCCTTTATCAATTTCCGCCTCTAAAACCCAACCTTTACCTACCCCCAATCTTTACCAGAAATTCCTAAACTCCAACCACCACACCTAAATACGATCCTCTCCTCATACCCTACAAACATCTTCTAAAACAGAGAATATAATTAAATCAGCGAAGTCAACGCCGTCTGACTCATTATTTACCATGGGCTCATCAGGGGTACCTGAGAACATGGAAATGATTTCCACGGATAACGAAAACGAAGATGTATTTACCATTTCATCTTCCGGGTTGGACCGAGTCAAATTGTTGTTATTTGCCGAGCTTTCGCACATCATGTGATGGCTTCTTCACGGCTGAAAAGCTTATTATTATTAAATTCTCTTTTCAGCCCTGAAGAAGCCATCACATGATGTGCGAAAGCTCGGCAAATAACAACAATTTGACTCGGTCCAACCCGGAAGATAAAATGGTAAATACATCTGACGACCGACGAAGCCTACGTGAACGAAAATGAAGATGGTATCCGTGAAACGCGAAAGTAGAAAAGAGGATGGACTAAAGTAAAATCCCATGCATCATGAAAAACAAGGCCATTATAAGCCAAGCAGATTAGTTAGACGGTCAACAATAATGCCTTCTTACAGTGGAACGTACGAGGATTATTGCAACGATGCGATGAGGCCCGATACCTTGTAAATAAATATCAACCAATAGTAACAATTTTTAGTGAAAGGGAACAGAATAAAAATCTAGCTGTCCCAGCCAGGACTCGAACCTGAATCTCCTGCTATTCGGGCCGGTGCATTTACCAATTATGCTACCGGGACCAGTCTGATAAATTATTAAATTCCCCGCACTAGTGTCGAGAGTCTAACCTCCGAGGCCGACGAATATATCGTCTTATTTACCGTTTCTTCTTCCGGGTTGGACCGTGTCAAATTGGTGTTATTTGCCGAGCTTTCGCACATCATGTGATGGCTTCTTCAGGGCTGAAAAGAGAATGTGTATCAGCTATATTAGCATACCATACACCCGGCTTATGAAGTGGAGGTAACCATGCCATACGCCTGTCGGTAGGTCATATCTTTATTTTTAGATCGGATAATCTGTATTTCCTTTCCCTTTGAAAACCTGACATTCTTTTGTCAGAAAGTTCGGGTAGTTCTTTTGAAATTTACATTTTCGGGACATTCGGGGCGATTGAAGGTTAGAAGGAACGTTTCGGTTTGAACTAATTTTTCTCCTTCCCTTCTCATAAACCGCTTAACTCCTATAGCACATTGACTTTCCATTCCATCCTTAATTTCCTCATCTGTTGCATAGACCAGGTCAGGGCAAGTAACAACTCCTCTCGAAGAATTTAGGAACTTATGTTCTTCAATTTTTACATTAAATCCACATAAAGAATTACAAGTGCGTGCACTGTCTGACTGTTACACACTCGATAAGAAGTGATAATACATCATTCTCTTTTCAGCCCTGAAGAAGCCATCACATGATGTGCGAAAGCTCGGCAAATAACACCAATTTGACACGGTCCAACCCGGAAGAAGAAACGGTAAATACTTCTGACGACCGTCGAAGCCTATCGTCTTATGCTCGGAACTGACCAGCCTGGCAAACCTGGCTATATCTAACTGTTCTGGCTGGAACAGTTAGATTTTTTATTCTGTTCCCTTGCACTAAAAATTGTTATAAATACACTATATTTGCATAGAAAGATAAAAATCATAATCCCCTTCAAAAATTTGGCGTTTTGCATTTCTAGATTCCAAAAGAAATATACAACATACTTGGAACTTTATATAAAGTCAATGTATTGAAGTTAAGGCATATATGAACCATTAGCATTTTTTTTAAATACAATAAAAGTCACTTTTTCAAAAGGTTAACCTATTTTTATTAAATTTAAAGATTTTAAATTTAGGCCTTATCTGAGTGGACCAGACGTCAAATTTCATATGAGATTCATCTAATAACTGAGTGAGTGAAATAGAGTGTTAAAACTTCAAAATTAGTATAACAGCCAAGTTATGATTAAACAGTTCTGAGTTGTTTAAAAAGATTTGTTTAAACAAACAAATGAAGTCTTCAAATCAAAGAAGGTATAAGTTCATACTTTTAATTGAATTAAATACATAAAATTTATATATTTTGAGTATTCTTCACATCAGTTCATTCATTTTTTATTGTTTTTAGATCCCTGTTTTTTAACCAGTTATACAGAAACCATAGAAATGGTTTATGTTGAAGTAAATAATACATTATTTTAATATAAAACTTTTGTATTATAAAACCTCTAGGAGGCAACGTAACCTCCTGTATGATTATCTGTGTATGTGAGTTATTAAAGTGTTAGTCATGGCATACCTAGTTCCTATCTCTAAATTATCCCTTCATAAGGCTTTTATGTATTCTTTAAAATATGGATCATGGTTCATCATATGTGAACAGTTTAATGGCCCCCAAAAAAACAACACTAGTTCAATCCAACATAAAAAGAAAAAAAATTGCTTTCATGATGGCCCTAAGAATGGCTTATAATATTATCCGAAACATCAGTAGATAATAAAAATACACACTTTTTTAATATTTTATTTTTTGGATCAACTTTGATCGAACTCCAACAAATTCTCTACTAATTAAATGTTAATCTTCAGAATAAAATGCCAGTAAACACTAACATCTCAAACTTTATTTTCTACTAATTTTAATGTTGTTTAAAATTATTTACATTTTTTTTAATGTATGAATAAAATATAATTTTTTTAGTGAATAATTAGACAACTAAGGAATCTAAGATAAGAACATGATCAGAGAATTGCTTTTGTGAAAGGTTTTTTTTTATTAAACCCATGAAAATGAAGATTATTCAAGCAGAAATGGTATAAAAACAGTAACAAAGTTAATCATTATATGGAATGGATATGTCCTTGTTAAATTTAATAAATNCATTCGTACATTAAGTTCTTTTTTTATAAAATCTCTGCCAATCCTACTCAAGTTCAGAAAAAGGTGGCTTATAAATTGACTTTAATAGCTTCTTATTACTCTGTTATGGATTTCTTGGTCCTTAGGAGTTGATCTAACTCAGAAAATATTTTTTTAGGCCCCTGCCTCCTTTGTCAATCTATCCACATCTTTATTCCTTCCATTTGAAGGAGAATTATACCCAACTGATTCCATGGGTTAGGCATGCATGGGGATTAGATACATACAAAAATTGAAGTTTATTTAGTAACTCGTCAGTGGATGAAACATATTGATACAGTATTGTTTCCAAAGCCATTATTTTACCTTTTAAATCAGATAGGATTTGTTTTTGAAATTAAGTACATGCTAGCCTACTAAATTGAATTGTGTTACCATAACCTATGTTAGATATTTATGATACCTTCAATATAATTATAATACCAATTTTTTTTAAAAATATGAATCTTTATTTATTATATTCTTTTTAAAGTAAAAATATTTTTTAATTTGATGTCATTAACGACAAAAATGAACAAATACATATATATGTATGTATGTGCTGGAGAAATTAGTCAGGTCCAGAAAAATAAAATACACCAAAATTTTTGGGTAATTATTTTATTATTGCTGATGTTTCGACTTAAATTGTAAGTCATCATCAGAGCTGAAATACACTATTACACTTATAGAATTATAGATTGGAATAAACAGACAGAGATAAGGTGTGTTATATGACAGAGAATGATTTGCAGATTAAACTAAACAATGCAAATACTTAACAATATAAGTTATAAATGTAAACCTTATATATAAAAACTTTATATGTACCAATACTGTCAAGAGAAATCTCTGAGAGAGGTATATGGTCACAGCTTAGAGCGCAGAACTAAACTGAGAGACAACCAGTGAAAAGTGGTGGGAGGGCGTTTATTATTATTATGGGAGGGCCCACTTCTAAAGTAGGTAACAATAGTCGGGTTTATGCCTTCAAAGGAAATTTGGAAAGGCAGATGCCGGGGATTATTTACCTTAATTTTTCCATTGCATTATATGGAAAATAATACAGTCAGCTGAGGAAATGTCTTTGACATGCCTATCATTAATAGAGATAGGATAGAGATAGTTGTTCCCAAATCTAAGGAAGGGCTCAGAGGCCAGACAGCAGCTTTATTAAAAGCAGACTTATGGTTGTTGCTAATAGCATGAAAGGAGCGGCTTAAAGAATTTGCATCATGGTAATTAATGCTGAATTCAATTTTTTTAAATATTTTATTGAGATGGTTGTTTGGTTTGGCCAATTATATGAGGTCGAACATAACACTCATCAGATCACCTTCTCCACTTCCATACCGCCCATCCCTGTTACCAAATTATCATCACCAGAAACCTGATACAGATATCCTTCTCTCTTACTAACCCTTTTTTTCACTAGAACAGCTCTACACGAATTATTAAAATCCTCTCTAAAATGGCTTTACATCTCCCCTAATTAACAACCTAATATCTAAATTTTCCCA
Organism: Oncopeltus fasciatus; assembly: GCA_000696205.2. Taxonomy (NCBI): domain Eukaryota; kingdom Metazoa; phylum Arthropoda; class Insecta; order Hemiptera; family Lygaeidae; genus Oncopeltus; species Oncopeltus fasciatus. The sequence continues at coordinate 391,959 of KZ807026.1, forward strand.
ACCCCATGACAATCATGTATCCTCTTTGTCCTCTTCTCTCTCTTCACCTATTCCTTACCTCTTTATTTCTCTCTGCCCTATATTCCTCTCCTTACAGATGAGATAAAAAAACATCTCAAGTCTAACCTGCAGAACCTCCATTTAGGCTTCGTCACCAATAATAAATTACAAAAATTTTATACTTTCCTCAAAGATCCTATACCTGTTTCCCAGCAGTCCAACAGTGTACACCAAATTCCATGTTCAGATAATAATTTTTCAGCTTCATATAAATCTTTTATATAATTGTTCTCTAAAAAACCATTTTAATAAAAGATTAAAACAACACCAGTATAACATTAGGAATCGTGATAACCAAAAGCCTGTTTTTAATGAAGCTACTATCCTAGCTTCTAAACCTTTCCTTAAGAAAAGGCTGATTTCAGAATGTGTGCACATTAATCTCAATCCTACTGATGTTAATGATAGGCAGGGCAAAGATATAATTTCCTCAGCCACTCCATTTCAACTCTTCTCATTCCCATCATCAAAAAATAAAAGTAGCCAAAAATCTCATCTACAGATTATCTCTGACAATACATTCCACAAAAAAAAAAAAAAAAAAATTGAATGTATGACAGGCATTCTTCTCTCGGATGATTTCCCTACACACACAATAAAAAAATGTGTTAACGAATTCTACATTTCCACTTCCCAAACCAAGCCCCTCTCCCAAAACGATGGCCTTTCTTTTCGTTCTCTCCATTATTTTTCCATACTTTCTGAAAAAATTAAGAATTCCCCCTTTTATCAGTCTCCTTTTACCATTAAAAATATTCAAATTTGTAATATAATTATGTAAAATTTCTAGAATGATTTTAAAATAAGAAAAACTACTATAAGAAAAATAATGATAAGGGACATGGAGATTTATTAAATAAAAAAAACTAACTTTGTCCTAATGGGAACCAAACCCGTAACTAAACAACCAAAATTATCCTCAGTTCTTACACTATTGCCCCTCATTATCATAATATTCATAATAATCATATTCTTACCATATTAAAATAAAATATTATAATTATTTATATCACCTGAAAACAGTGAGATCAAATACAATATCAGCCCATTCAGATTTCATTTTGGCAAGATTCTTTTCTAATGTGAATTCTCTTGAAGCACTTACGCTGATTTCTTCTAGTTTAGGAATAATTTTCATGAGTCCTAGTTCAATCATTTCTGCTAAAGAACTTTCATCTGTAACAACAACTGGGACACCTAAATTTTCACCTATCTATGAACATAAGATTTAAGAATTAGAGCAATTTGCAAAAAAAAAAAAAAAAAAAAAAAAAAAAAAAAAAAAAAAAAAAAAAAAAAAAAAAAGAATATAAATCTTAATTTCAAACACTACCAACCTGCTCCCAATGTCTCGCCTGAAGTCCAGGGTTACAAATAGCAGACAAAACTGGTAAATACTGTTTAAATTTATCAATCTTGCCTCGCACAAGCTCTGCAATTCTTCTTGAACCAGGAACATCAGAAAATGTCCTAGAAAGCTTATATAAGGTCTTCCACATCAACTCAACTGATTCTCTGACTTCTTCAGCATTAAGATTTTTAAAAGGACCTAAAAATTAAAAGCTTCACAACATAAGGAAAGGTAATGCAATAATTTTAGTAAGAGAAATTCTAAGGGAACCTGGTTGGCAGGGTAAAACCTCAGTATATCCGGCACCTATACCTACTCTTGGTTGATTATATAATTATGATGTAGTGAAATCCTGCAGTTTTATATGGATTTTCCCAAAGCAGAAAAAAGAATGACTGTTTTTCAATTGAATATTTGTAGTATTATACATTTTTTATAAAATACAATTAATAGTCAAAGTATAAATCATTGTTACACCTTCATTAGCCATCTGCAAGCCAATTGATCAATTCGATGCTGATACTATTTCTTGGCATGGCTGTCAAAGAACTTTCGAACCACACTTTCAAATTCCACAAAATTATCATTTTTTTTTTCCTTGAAAAAAATGAGCCATGGATCGAATAAGCAGTTATCTGATAGTGCAAGGTCTGAACTATATGGTGGTTGAGGCAGTAGTTTGAATCCTGAATTCTTTAAATTTTCTTTAGCTTAATGGGTGGTGTGAGGAAAAGCATTATCTAGTTGGAATAAAATTCCTTTCTGATTAATCAAAGCAGGATAACTGCTCAGACAACCTTACTCACAAACTTTCCAGTTGTTCACAGTAAAATTCAAAATTTATAGAGCATCCATCAAGAATAAATTTGTAATTAATAACACCTTAAAAATTAAATTTAAAAAAGAAAGCAAAGAATGGATTGTTTTCCCAAATTGTCCCCTTGCAGCAATCAAAAAAATTAGTTTGATCTTGATCTAGCCATTGCTTTTGGGAATTCTGGTTTCACCAGTAAATCCACTTTTCATTATAGGTGAAAATCTTCTGGTAAAATTCATATCAGAAGGGTTTCATAATAAATTTTTACAAATTCATAACCTCTTAGCTGGTGAGTATAGCTAAGTTTGTGAGGGACCAGTCTACTACTTTTCTTCACCTTCTCCATGCAGAGTAGATGGCTATTAACAGTATCTTTTGACATTTCAAACTTTCCAGCAAATTTTGAGTACTTGTAGATGGATTTGATTCAATAAGAGTTGCTTCAGTGGCTGTGATTTTTATTTTTATTTTTTAGTAATACTTTTAAATTACAAGGATTTTGTAGGTCACTGTCACTGTTTTTTAATTCAAAGAAATAACTTAACTGAGGCTTTTTTTTTTCTTTTTTTTTTAAGAAATCTAATGGAATTTAATAAGATCAGAGAATGCTCTATAGGGATTATTAAGTTTTGGTAAGTATTAAATAAGATTAAAACATTTACAGTCCTTTGAAACCTTGAATTTGATTAAACAATTATTTTCTTTAATATACCTCTTTATAATGAATGTTTTATATCAGAAATATATTAGCTAAAATGCTTAAACAGTTATTCTTTATTTATTTTATTATTCATTATTATTTATTTATTTGTAATGTTATCATAATGTGACAATATTATTAAAATAAAAATTCAACACTTACCATAGTACCAAATGTCATACATTTCATGAAACTCAAGTGCAGTGTGCCAGAGCTTGTCATAAGGGTCAAGCTGTTGCAGTGACTCATGTAGCAAGGTAAAAGGAGATTTATCAAATTCAAGTAGAGTTTCTTCATAATTTATAGCCTAAAAATGGCTATATTATTTATTGTCTGAAAATGCTTAAATTTAGAAATGTTAATATACCAAATAGAAAAACAAAAATGAAACAAATAATAAGTTTTATTGAACTTTAATTAATTTAGAATTTAACATATCAGAAGAATTTGAATAACAAGTCCTATTACAGGCATATGGATCTATATGGACCCTCGTGGGCCATACATGTTCTGGATTTGTTTATTAACAATCTTAGCAAACTATAAAATTACCTATCCAGATATCTGATTTTTTTCCTATTCAAGAAATAATGGTAACTAATTCAGGATAGGTGCTATCAGGAGTGCAGTCATTGATGGGTTAAACTAAAGCAGAGGGTACACAGTCATAACAGCAATATAATCCTCCCCTCTAAATTTAATTTTAAAACATGACCACTTACTTTAGGTTTTTAGTAGATTTCTTGTAATGAAATGGAATTATACACATTGATACCAATGTGACTACTAAATTTTTTTTTACAGATCTTCATAATATTCAACATATGAACAATAACTATAACTATATAT